>ML253935.1:1804-133197 GCA_005239495.1 Nicotiana undulata
AAAGCGGGGGGGGGGGGGGGGGGGGGGGGGGGGGATGCCTGACAAATTGCTCGAATTAGAGATGTTTAAAATAGAACCGTAATTGATAATCCAATCGTAAAATTTATTTATTGGTATCGGCTATCGAATTAATAGTCAGTGAATGAATTAAACCTATATAGTTAATATTTATTCATTCGAGGTCAGATAACTCAATTTTTTTTATTGAATTAACGGCTAACTAATTAAAAATTATTTTATTTATACTTCTACCCTATGTAGTTGTTTTCTTGTAATTTTGAGGGTGCATAATTGAATTGCTTTCATTCCTTCGTTTTTGTCTGACATAATTGTGCTTCTGTATTTATCTTTATTTGTTAAAGTTGATTGTTGAAAAGTGAGCAGTAATTTAAAAAGAGAAAAAAAGTCATTTATCGAATCAAGTTTCTTTTAAGTGCAGTGACATTATGATGTTTTTTAATTTACGACTGACGTTGCTTCTAGTTTAATATATCTTATTAGTTTAATCGGTAAATTGACTGATAACCGCTAACTCGATAAGGAATCAATCAATATCTTATCAACTGGCTAGCGTATTAGTACATTTAAAAAAATTTAACTAATAAAAATCAAAATTTTAAGTATTAATATCCGAGTAATCCGTCCGATAAATAACCCTAGTTCGATACTACACCCTCATAATAAAAAAATATATTTAAAAAGGTAAAGTTTATATTGAGGGTGTTTGGATAGCTTTTTTAAGCACTTTTTTATTAAATGGAGTGTTTAGCAAAAAAAAACTGCTTAAAAAAAGCTAAAAAGTGCTTTAAAAAAGCCAAAAGTAAGAAGTTGATTGATCTCATCTTTTTTTATTTTGGCTTGAAAGCCATTTTAGTTTGACCAATAAAATTACTCTTTTGTCCTTTATAAGTTTTTATAATACCAAAATTATCATCCGTCAAAGAAACTATTAAAATTTCTTCTTTTTTTCTACACCCCTCCCCACCCCTACCCCTCGCCCCCACCCCCTGCCCCCACTCCCGCACAAGATTTACTTTTGTTTTTTAATTTTCAAATTTTTGTTTTTTTTCTGTACCCCCACACCCCTGTCCCCCCCTCCCCCCTCCGAAATTTTAAAAAAAATATATTTTTAGTTTTTTTTCATCTTTATTTTTTAATATATTATACTTATATATAATTGCTACTCCTGTAATCAACTCATTTATAATGTTAACAACTTTAGGAATATTTTTGTCTTTTTAATAGGAAAAAGGGCTTACTAACACTTGTTTGCCAACACTTCAACAGCTTTTTTTAAGATTCAGCACTTTTATCTAAATATGTAATTGCTTATTTATAAAATAAGCTCCAGTACTTAAAGCTGCTTTTAAGCAGTCACTTATACTTAAAAACTATTTTTTTTAAGTTAATCCAAACGGACTCATAATCTAGTGTTGAAAAGAACGCGCCGCTTGCGGTGTTGAAGATGATGAGATCCCAAGTTGTATAGGCGTAAAGGGGCTTTTGAATGATTTAACATAATTGCTTACGTGGCGAAATATTTGCCGCCCATTCATGTCCCTACCTTTAATAAGCAAATTGATGGTCAGGATTTTTCACCTGTACTGTGAAACTTTGACTTTTCCATTATCTTTATGTACTTACTTCATACGGCAAAATATCTAATGATGCTTCATTCTCCTGTGTGCCGGTCCACAGTACTCCGTTTTCCTATGCTAAACTTTCCACCAACCAATAACATTCTCTAATGAAAGGATTTGTCTGTCGTTAATATTTTGGTGAAAGTACGCTTTTCTCCTTTAATACTTGTTCGAAGTATACCCTTGAACTATAGTATAAAATTGAGGAATTTGTCACAATCGTTAATAATTTGGCACAAATCTACTCATGTCTTCCAATACTTGTTCTATATGCTTTTCAACTATTCAAATTTAAATAGATTTGCCCATAGCTAATACTTTGGCATGTAATATTTTTCTGTCATCTAATACTTGCTTTAAATATGCCCTTATTTTAAACGTCTCCATATGGAGAACATATTTGGTTCCACACAGCTACTTTGAGAATATATTTGACGCATTAAAATTCTTAATTTTTTATACGGCCTTCGTTTCAAATTTACTAGTGTTAGCGTACGCGCGTGGCGTGTGGTTTTCGTGTTAATGAAAATAAATTTTGAAAATTTATAAAAAAATATTTAAATGATGTATTTGCGTTATAATATAAAAAATAATAAAATTTGCAAGTTTCAAATTCAATTACTATTAACACTTTTTATAAAGTTTTAGCTCGATCTTCATCTTATATTACTTTTTTTTTTAAGTATTTCTTTTACTCGATACTAATCAACTCTTTTGTTGAAGAACTCTCTAATTAAGTCAAAGGACTCGTCAACATGGATAAATGAGATCTACCATCATTTAGGATCAAAGCATCCAAAGCGGCATGTCATATATGACCCACCATTGATTTTGTAAAATCATGTATAATTCGGGTTAAGACCAACAACAGTAGTCTCATCTCAATGATCATGTACAAAGTTTGAGATGCAAAACTCAATATGTAACTTTTTGCATATAAATGATCACCGAAGCCAATGTTTTAACATATTGAGTAACATGTTACTTTGTCACTTAGTTTAGTTTCATTAATTTACTCTTTTTCATCTATGAAAAGTAACATGTAAAAATTATAATTCAGTTACATAGATAGTTCAAATAAGGAATATGTAATGTGGAATTTCAATTGACTTTATATTCCTAAGTTTTAGGAATTCCAACCTAGTTCAAATAGGAAAGATTTATTAACTAAAATTTTAGTCGATTTCAAAGTATCAAATATTAAAATAATAGTTGTTTGTAACAAATTATATGTGATACAAAAGTAAATGGCAACCACAATATAAATATGAAGAAACATAATTTTATTGATGAAATGATGTGGGACTGTGGGTACAATTCTGTTTGTTCCCTTGATTCTTTTCTCCTGATTATCTCCGTGATTCGAGGGGTGGAGCAATGTATTTCTCGAACGTAGGATGATGCGGGCTTTCATGAATTTATTTGATATCCATGAAGTATGTTGTGAATCTTCTTGAATTATTTGATTAAGAATTATCCGGCCACTTCTTGATCTCTTTGTGAATATCCCGTGATTTTATGGGATTTTCGAGATGATCTCCATTTTATTGAGATGCTTCTTCAAGGGAATATGTATCCCTTTATATAGGTGTGAGCTAGGGTTTAGGGTAGAGTAACCACCAAGAAACCCTAATAGACTCCTATGATTTCAAGAGTCCTATAATATCTTTACCGTAGGATTTTGCTTGATCCCTTAAAATTTCGATGTCTACAAATGCCCTCAACTTCAAGGTTTGTCTGGAAGAGTTATGAAAAGAACAAACTCTTTCAGACCAATCAAGTTGAAGTGTGACATGGCCGTATTTGATTGGCCAGAACATGTCACTTACATACGTGGCGCGATTTCATTGGCCTTTTAATGTGACTTGGCATGCCTTGTCATTTTGACATGTGGCATGATCCTATGGGCTCTTCCGCTTGACTTGGCGTGCCACGTCATTTGACACGTGGCACCAAACACGCCTATAGGAAAATGACATTTTGGGCCTAATAATGTCGGCTCATCATTTATAGCTCGATTAAGTGGGCTAGCCCAGTCAATATTTATTGGACTTAAATAATTAATTCAATTATATTAGCACATAATATTTATTTGGACTAATATATTTAAATATAGTTCAAATTATTTCATTGAATTTAAATTCAATAAATTTTGCATGCCTACAATATTTAAATGACTATTTTGTCTAGTGCGAACTTTATTTTAAAGGGGCGAAAAAGGCGAACGACATTTCGCTAAGGATCTTCGTGCTTTTAATATAGTACAGATATAGATGTGAACCTATTTCCTTTTTAGTCAGCGCCAAAAAAAGACCCTTTTCTCTAATCGGAAATATTTTGCCTTTATGCAATGATTTATAGCCACAAAAAATATATGTGCTTCATTTTATACCATAAAATTTTTAATTTTAAGTTGAAGATGAATTTTCAATTTTTAAAAAAAAACTCTAAAAAGTTATTTTTCAAAATTGTCACTCAGATCACTCACAAAACTTAAAAAATAATTCATAATTATGTCCATGTCCAAACACAACTCTAATTTTCAATTACCATATTCATTTGGGAAAAAAAATATTTTTTTTTTAATTTTACAATTCGTATGTCCAAACGCCCACTACCTTTATTTATCTTTTTATACTTCAACGATCGAGATTAATTACGATAATTTTTTTTTTTGAGATGGGTAATTACTAAATTAAGAGATGATGATAAGATGATTAATTTGGCCAATTTTTTTAGTATTTTCATTGGAAGTTTCGTGCATGTATGATGTACCTATGACTTTTTGTATCCCATAAATTTCTTTTGATGCAAAAAAATGTGAAAAGAATCAAGACTTAATGCATCTCCATAACTCTAACCACGAGAATCTTCAAGTTTTCTTATGATAATAACCATTAAGTCAATTGGAAATAATGCAATTTAAATTGAGAAGAATAGTCGTATCAATCACTTTCATATTGACTCTTTTTAATATATAAATATATATACAGAGGCGGATCCAGGATTTGAGGCTTATTGGTTATTACCGTAACTTTAAATTAACATGCAATAATATTTGAGTTCACAGTTAGATATTTAAAAATATTTAGTAAATTTCTTAATATAAATACAGAGTCTACGCAAAGATTACTGGGTTCCCTAAAACCCGTAGTCAATACTCTAAGTCCGCCCATATATATATATATATGAACTAACTGTAACGGCACGGTATGACCTAGAACATATTTTTCGAAGTCATGCCTTAAAAAAAAATATGAAGAAGAAGTCAATGCTTTCATCTCATCATTAACGATTACTCTAACATTTTAGTGATATGATAACAGTTGAAAATATTAGCTACAATAATATATGTAAGTTTAATTTTTATCGTCTTTCGTTTTTTTTCTTTTAATAATTTAAATTTAATTTATTTTGACATATGTGAGTTTTTATCTAATAAAATAAATTGTGTACTACAAACAAAAACAAATAAACAAACACTGTACTAAACCAATCTATATTGGGGTCATCTTTTGTCTTGTTTTTTGAGCTAAAACAAGAGGCTGATGTCCTCTAGGAAAGGGATGCAAAGTCTTTGTGATTGAGAAAGACAATAAAACTTCTTTTTTTTTATTTTTTTATTTTTTATATCTTAAAACTTGAAAAATTAGATAATTTTATTTAGTGAAAAAAAAAAAAAGTTCTTCAAGTGAAACTTTAGATTCGACAACTTATTCATGATTGTTTTAGTCATATATATGGGTTGTTGAAATATCGTATTCTTAAAAAAAAAAGATTCTCATTGCGATGAATTTCGTGACGCTTGGACATAAGAAGGTAAAATTATTTTTTAAGTGAAAATGATATTTAAAAATTAGAGTTGTGTTGGACATGAATATAATTTTGACTGTTTTTGAATTTTTGTGAATGATTTGAAGTGAATTTTTTTTTTCGGGGTGGGTGGGGTTGGATATGGTTTGTCATAGATGTCGTACGGATTTTATTTAGCTTCACTAGGATTGCTGTTGTTTTTAGTCCCTAGAGGTAGACTCCTGGCTGAAACCATTACATGTCATGTATTTTACTGTTATTATGCTTAGATTACTATTTCTACGATTCCTGTTGAAGTTACTAATGAATTGTCGTTTCTTGTTCTTGTTTTTTGTTTTTTTCTGAGCCGAGGGTCGATTGGAAACAACCTCTCTGCCCTATCGGGTAGGGGTAAGGTCTGCGTACGTATTACCCTCCCCAGACCCCACTTTGTGGGAATTTACTAGGTAGTTTCTGTTGTTGATCTGAAGTGAAAATTTTGAAAATCAGTTCTTTTGAGTTTTTCAAAATTTCAAAAAAATTCAAAGTTCATCTTCAAGTAAAAATTGAATATTTGACTAAAACACTGATTTCGAAAGGAAAAAAAATCAAAAAAAGTAAATTTTTGTATGGCCAAACGGACCCTTAAATCTTCTTAAGGAAAGGTAGATTTTAATTTGTATTTCAGACTAAACTATTTTCTTGTTAATTTCACTTGTAATTTCAAGAATAAGCCCCACATTGAATAAATCATTTATCCCTAAGCGAACAGATTGATTCATATTTCTCCTAAAAGATAAAAGTTGATAATATTATAACAAAAATCACTAAAATAAATTATAGAACAAACATCAGAACAATATGAAGTACTGGCATTATTTTTTTCTGAATTAATTAATTAATAAATAATCGTCACCCTTCGTTGACATTAAAAAAGAAAATGATCGTCGCCATTACTGATAGTCCAGTCTATCTCCCTTAGATTAATGCCTCCCTCAACCCATTATCATAAATAAGAAACAATTAAATAAGTAGTCGAAGTCTAAACATTTATACAACAACAGACTCAACGTGATTTCACACGTGGGGCCTAGAAAAAGTATTGTGTACATACACCTTACTTCTATCTTGTAAAGATAGAGAAATTGTCTCCAGACACACCCTCGGCTCAAGGAAGTTTATACATTAATAACGACAACAAATACCAATAACGATTATGGTGGAACAGCAAGTACCACTTCATCTTTATTCAGAAGTCTCGAGTTTGAGTCTGGGTATAAAATCCCGTTGTCATAGAGTACTTTATCCACTAATGTAGAACTTTTTTGCGAATCCGGGTTAGTCGAGCCCCAATAGGCTGCAGACGACGGCGAAACATTTTAGTAAGGGTGGTCAATTGACCATACTTTGTTTGAAAATACATTGCGTATATATATAAAATATCATGTTTTTGAGGTACATAACATATATCGAACACCCTTTATCGTAATTTTTTTTTTACTTTTTACAAATTTAAACACACTTAAGGAAATTTCTGAATTTGCCACTAAAATAGGACAACAAAAAAAAACTATATCATTTGGTAGGCATAGTTGCTAATAATTAGTGGTTTCACTTAATTATTGAATTTGTTCATCATAGAGTCAGGTTTTAGATGAGTTGCATTATATGTTTCAGAACCAGAAAGGTCACCAGAAATTTAAAGGGCAATTGCAAGTTGCTTGACAACATCAGAAGTCAGTGCTTGAAAATGACATTTAATTTTATTATATTTTTAGACAGATAATTAGAGTCGAATCTTGACCAAAATTAAATATTTATTGGTCTTCCAATCTATCATAGGCATAGTCAGGATTTGAAGTTTATGAGTTCGAGAATTTAATACATTTAAGTTATTCGGTTAAAAATTAAAAAATTGTACATATTCGATTAATTTCATAAGACAAATACATGACTTAGACTAAAGTTACTGGATTCGGTCGAACTCGTAGATCGTATTCTTGCTCCGCCCCTGAATGCAATGTTTGTGTAATAGTTTCAACTGAAATCTATATTTTTAACATGAAACATCGCTTCATATACAGAAAATCATTAAATTTTTAATAAATATTAAATTGTAAAACCTTAAAAAAAAATTATTGTTGGTTAAAAAGAAAACTATAATGAGTGGTCGGTGCTAACTCTTAAAATTTGAACTTATGTGAATTATTTTACAGTTTGCTTTATCTAATAGCGTCTCTCTAAAATATTGCGTAGGTATAATATTGATTATTGTTGGTGATTGTCTCTAGAAGTATAGAAAGAGTTTTGTTGCTATCAATTTATTTCTTTAAAGTTTGGTAGATCTACATGCTATGGCGAATCTCTCTCGAAATTGGACGCCGAAGTAATCACACATATTTTACGATATTAGTGGACTACCCGCAATATTGAAAATTTCTCAAGAAAAGCGAAGGAAAAGTGGGTCGGTAATGGCAAATAACTGTCCAAGACGTAACCATTTACGTGTGGACGGTATTTTGAAAGTTGGAACGACATACCAATCAACTTTGATCGGTCAATTAAATTTAAAAAAAAATTCCGAAAAAAGCGACCAAAGTTGGTCGGTATTCTAATTATGTAATAAAAATACACTATGTAGGAATTGAATCAGAGTCTGTACTATGGCAGGATACTATCTACCACTAGACCATTGATGCATTTTATTTTAAGAGTGTCTTATATTTCATTTGTACTCTTTAATTGTGTTTCACACGAAAATAACCGACCAAAGTTGGTCGATTGTATTAAAAACTAAAATTACAGACCGACCGGTCGATTTTTTAATATTAATTTTAAACTAAGTTAGCAGTTACGACGGCTAAGAACGCAACATTTGCTCGTTTGTACGAGGAGCTCGAGGGCAAAGGTTGGGACAAGAGGTTGTTCCGACTGGCCAAGGTGAGAGAGAGGAAAGCCCGTGACTTAGACCAAGTCAAGTGCATCAAGGACGAGGATGGTAAAGTGTTGATGGACCAGGCACTCATTATGAGAAGATGGCAGCCATACTTCTATCAACTGTTGAATGAGGAGGGGGATAGATGCATTGTGCTGGGTGAGTTGGAACACTCTGAGAGTCGGCATGATTTTGGGTATTGTAGGCAGATTACGGTAGAGGAGGTGGAAGGAGAGATGCGTAAGATGTGCAGGGGCAGAGCAACGGGGACAGACGAAATTCCGGTTGAATTCTGGAAGAGCGCGGGGCGGGCAGGTTTGGAGTGGCTCACTAGGTTGTTTAATGTTATTTTTAAGGCAAAAGAGATGCCCGAAGAATGGAGGTGGAGTACGATGGTTCCTATTTACAAGAACAAGGGTGATATCCAAAATTGCAACAATTATAGAGGTATCAAATTATTGAATCACACTATGAAGGTTTGGGAGAGAGTGGTGGAGGCCAGGGTGAGGAAGTGCGTGTCTATTTCCGAGAATCAGTTTGGATTCATGCCGGGGCGTTCGACTACGGAAGTGATCCATCTGGTAAGTAGATTAGTGGAACAGTACAGGGAAAAGAAGAAGGATTTATATATGGTATTTAGTGACCTTGAGAAGGAATACGATAAAGTTCCGTGGGAGGTTCTATAAAGGTGTTTGGAGGTTAGCGGAGTTCCGGTAGCGTACATTAGGGTGATTAAGGATATCTATGATGATGGTAAGACTCAGGTGAGGATTGTGGGTGGTGACCCGGACCTTTTCCCTGTGGTGATGGGGTTGCACCAGGGATCGACTCTTAGCCCATTTTTGTTTGCTTTAGCGATGGATGTACTGTCGCGTCACATCTAAGGGGATGTGCCTTGGTGTATGTTTTTTGCCGATGATATAGTGTTAATTGACGAGACACGTAGCGGAGTTAACGCGAGGTTGGAGGTTTGGAGACAGACCTTGGAGTCTAAAGGTTTCAAACTAAGTAGAACGAAGACAGAATACTTGGAGTGCAAATTCAGTGAGACCCATGATGGAGACGTAGAGGTTAAGCTTGATACTCAAGTTATTCCCAAGAAAGCGAGTTTTAAGTATCTCGGGTCTATTATCCAGGGTAACGGGGATATTGAAGAAGATGTCACACACCGCATCGGAGCGGGGTGGATGAAGTGGAGGCTCGCTTACAGTGTTCTATGTGATAAGAAGGTGCCGTTAGGACTTAGGGTAAGTTTTATCGAGTGGTGGTTCGACCTGCTATGCTGTATAGGGCTGAGTGTTGGCCAGTCAAGAACTCACACGTGCAGAAGATGAAAGTAGCAGAGACGAGGATGTTGAGATGGATGTGTAGGTGTACCAGGCGAGATAGAATTAAGAATGAAGCTATCCGGGACAGAGTGGGAGTAGCCTCCGTGGAGGACAAGATGCGGGAGTTGCGGATGAGATGGTTCGGACATGTTAGGAGAAGAAGCATTGATGCCCCTGTCAGGAGGTGTGAAAGGTTGGCCATGGAGAGTTTGAGAAGAGGTCGAGGTAGGCCTAACAAGTACTGGAGAGAAGTGATTAGGCAGGATATGGCGCTGCTTCAGCTCACTGAGAACATGACACTTGATAGGAGGGCGTGGATGTCGAGGATTAAGGTAGAGGGTTAGTAGGTAGTTTATAGGGCTCACCGATAGGCTTAGTAACATGCATTTCCCTTCATATTTTTTATTTTTTATTATGGTATGTGGTTTTGTTCGCCTCATGTATTGTATTCTGTATTTTTATTATTGAATACTGTGTATCTTTTTTTCTTCCATTTTTTTTCTTTCTTTTTTTCCTTTCTTTCTTCCGTCTTTCTTCCTTCCTTGCTTCCCTCCCCCTATTTCTCTTCTTATCTTTCCTGAGCCGAGGGTCTATTGGAAACAACCTCTCTACATGTATTAGGTAGGGGTAAGGTCTGCGTACAGACTACCCTTCCTAGACCCCACATGTTGGGATCAAACTGAAATTGTTGTTGTTGTTGTTGTTGTTAATTTTAAATAAAAAACTTATCAAAGTTGGTCGGTTTCGTAAAAAATAAAAAAAATAAAAATTAAAAAGAACCGATCAACTTTTGTCGGTTTTATGACCGCGGTCGATCGTGGTCAGTTTATGCCGAATTTATAAGGTTCAATTGAAAAAGACTTGAATGGACTTAAATTAAATCCTAATCAGATAAAGGTCACTCCTCGCCATTAATAGAAAATTTTATTTTGGCTACCTTATAGCAAAGAGGGAAAAGAAGAAGACAAGAATACCTTTCAAGTTTTTCGACTAGAGAAGGTTTATATAAAGCTTAACCGCCGAATTATATATTGTTGTTATTTTTGTTTTGTCATTTAGGTTTAGGTCATATGATTTGGACGAATGTTGGATTTAGAATAATTTAAGTCTTAGATATTGTTAACTAACTTCTCAATACGAATTGACCCATTCCAAATATGACTTTAAGTTTTCATGATTAACAAACATAATTTTTAAACTGAAATTAATGAAATGGGCAAGTACTAGTAGTATGAATGTGATGACAGGTAGATCATTTATAGTTTTATCCTTCATTTATGTGTTTCGAGATCTCAAATAGCTTCGTTTAGCCTCTCTCAATTTGTGTGCGTAGTCCGTTTCTTTTTCCGGTAAGTTTTTATGAGAAAATTGACTAAAAAATAAAATTGTGCCTTTAAAACTCATTTGAGATGACTACGGTCAATGTTTTGTGTAAACGGACCCATATGAGTTTTTTGGCGGTCCTGGTGAGTCCGTATCGTGATTTGGTACTTGGGCGTACGCCCAGAATAGAATTCGGAAGTCCCTAGCATGATTTGACATAATTTGTTGAAAACTAGAAGTTTAAAAGTTTAAAAAATTCCTAAGATTGACTTTGAGTTGACTTTTTTGCTATTTAGATTAGATTTTTGTTTCGGAACTTGGTATAGATTCGTTTCAATGTTTATGACTTGTCTGCAAAACTTGGTGCAAGCGGAGCTGATTTGTAATGATTTAGATGTCCAGTTGAAAAATTGCTTCTTCTTAAGTTTCATTGAAAATTTCATTTATTTTTGTGTCTGATTCGTAATTCTAGGTGTTATTTTGGTGGTTTGATCGCGCCAACGAGTTCGTATGATATTTTTACACGGGTGTGCATGTTCGGTTTGGATCCCCAAGGGCTCAGATGAGTTTCGGATAGGCTACGGATGATTTGAACTTAGAATTTCGGGTTTTGGCTTCTGTTGTCAGCTGGTGTGTCCTTCTACGCGATCGCAAAGATACTTCCGCTACCGCGAAGAGTAGTTTGGGGACAAGGGTGGATTTAATCATCACCAACGCGAGATTTTGGCCGCGAACTCGGAGTAGCGGGGGGTCTGCTCTACGCGAATGCGGCCACTTCATCGCGAATGCATAGTGTTAGAGAGGTGGGGGCTAGGAATGGAACTTACTTTATGCGAACGCGAGCCGAGGTTTGCGAACGCGAAGGTGAGGTGAGCTAAGCCTACGCGCGCATAGAGTGTTTCGCAATTGCATAAGCCAACTGGGCACTGTCCTTCGCGAACGCGTCAGATGTCTCACGAACGCGATGAACACCTGACGCTCAGTCATATGAACATTCAGAACACAAGATTTCACCCATTTTCACCATCTTTTCATTAGAGCTCGGCCTAGAGACGGTTTTGAAGAGAAATTTCATCACATTTTCATAGTTACGTGTACTTTAACTTGTTATCTTCCGTTTCCATCATCACCCATTAATATCTAACCTTAATCTATGTTCTTCATGATAGAAAATTAGGGATTTGGGAAGACTTTGAGGCTTTTGTAAAACTAAGATTTAGACCTCAAATTAAGGTCGAATTTCGAAACTAATTACATAATCGTGCTCGGGGGTAAATGAATGATTGGGTTTTAGTCCGAATCTCGTGTTTTGACCAAGTGGCCCCGGGGTTGACTTTTGTTAACTTTTTGAGAAAAAGTGTAAAGGTCTTAACTTTTTGTATTGTAATTGATTTTCCTAGCATTATTTGATGTTATTGAGTCGATTTTGGTTAGATTCGATTGGGTTTGAGGCATATTTTATAGGAAAGGCCCCGGTTGAGCTTGCTTGCGGAGTGAGGTAAGTATTGGGTCTACCTTGATTTGAGGGAATTAGGAACCCTCGAGCTATGTGCTTACCTTGCATACATGTGTAGCGATGTATATGCGAGGTAATAAGTGTATATACGCCGTCAAATTACTTGTTTTCATGCTTTCTTGTATTTCATTTACTATTTTATTCCATGTTAACTATTACATGCTTTAATTTTTTTATATGCCTTAACTTGCTACTTGCCACTTAATTCTCTTATATTATGATGTTCGTTCTTTCCATGCTTCCATGAATAATTGCTACTTCCCTTATTTGTCTTACATGTACACTTTAATAGTCATGCATTTGATTTGTCTTGTTGCTTTGTGTTAATTGTAGCATTTCTTGATTTGGTACGAGGTTCCTTTATGGCTTGCTTTCATATTCTTTATTCGTAGAGATTCTTGTGAATTGAGTTGAGGAACTTATTGTATTTATTGATATGGTGAGATCGGGTTGCACGCCGCAACATGTGGAATAAGGGACGATTGATATATTGAAATATGGGAGGATTATGATATTTACCCTGATTATATGGTGGAATCGGGTCGCACGCCGCATCAGGTGAAATAAGGGAGGATTGATATGGTGAAATATGGGAGGACTATGATATTGATTCTGATTATATGGTGGGATCGGGTTGCGCGCCACAACAGATATTACTTGTTATTATTGATATTGATAAGGTGGAATAAGGGAGGATCGTATTTGTACAATGGGATTGGGGGGCACTTCAGCGGTTTGTGTGTTTTGTATTCCTTATTACGTTGTTTTAGCTTTAAGTATTTTCATACAAGTTTCTGAGGACTGATGTTTCTGGTTTTTACTGATTTCGAGGATTGACTTTATTTTCAACAGTAAACGACTTTACTTTCCTGCATTTCTTTCTTGTTATTGTTATCATACTACGTACAAGATATTGTAGGTGACACGCCTTAGCATCGTCACTACTTCGTCGAGATTAGGCTCGGCACTTATAGAGTATATGGGGCCGGTTGTACTCATACTATACTCTGCAGTTCTTGTTCAGACTTTGGAGTCGGTCCCAGTGGCGATCACATCTGACGGAGACTTGTGGTACAACTGCTTGGTGTTCGTAGTCCTGAAGTCCCTTTCTACCTTATCCAGTTGTTTATTTCTTTTCGGACAATTTTACTTTCATTCAGACCATTATATGTATTATTCTAGTCGCTCGTGCACTTGTGACACCAGTTCTAGGATTGCATCTAGATATTCCAGTTATTCTGGATTTGCTCACTTTATTTCAGTTATATTTAGGTTATTACAGTTTAATTGGTATGAATTAATTAATTTTGTTAAAAATGACTAAAAACTATTCTAACGTTGGCTTGCCTAGCAAGTGAAATATTAGGCGCCATCACGACCGCGAGAGTGGGGATTCCGGATCGTGACAATGAATCTTCAAAAATACGTACTTACCAATACCTATTATAGTATTAACTCAAGGTTATTGCCAAGGGAGGTGCTAGGATTAGGGGTGTTCATAAAAATCCGAAAATCGAATCAAGCCGACTATAAAAGTCGAACCAACCCGACTATATATATGTGTGTGTGTGTGTGTGTGTGTGTGTGATAGTGTATGTCCCATATTTTAGAAAAAAAAACATAAATCGAATCTATAAAGCCGGCTTAATTGGTTTGGTTGGGTTCCAATATTTGAAAAAACTAACTTACTTGGTTTCTTTTTAGAAAAAAATCGATCAAAATCGAACCTCGAACACCCCTAGATGGGATGTATATGGTTCATCCACCCTTAATGAGATGCCTAATGCCTTAGGTTTGAGCATCAAAAATGAAGAAATCCTGGTGCCCCCCCCCCCCCCCCCCTCTCCTTTTTTTTTTTAGTTTCCCATCCGGTGTTTGGACCCACATTGGGGTCCGATTAAATCTGGATTCGCGTCGGAAAGTCCTACATTGAGGGGTAAAATGCTCCCTAACAAAGGCGACTCCATGCCCAGGGACTCCACCTGAGACCTCTGGTTAAGAATAAAAGAAAGCTTACCACTCCACCACAACCCTCGTCGGTAGCATTTTCCCCTTAAATAAGTTATAAGCTATAGGAATCTAAATTAATCAGGCCATTACAATCCAGATACACATTTGCGTAAAATCAAAAGTTCGCTGCTTACCAAAGTATCTTTTACGATATAAAGTTAAAAGATATGTTTAAATAAAACCAGATTATAATAAATGAAAAGTGATAAGCAATATTAAGCCAGCTTTGTTTGGTACATAGCATATCGGATCTTACTTTTATAATCCCAACTTCTTATAATTATTTACTTGTTAATCATGTCGTATATTTGGTCATGCACGTGAAACACAACGAAACTTTTGGATACGAATCATAAATTCACATGGACACATGATTAGGGACTTATTTAAAATTTAAATTTTATAAGTTTAAGTTCGATCAGCATTTTACCGCAACACATTAATTTATTGGATTCAAAATATATTATTTACAGAATTTTTAATATATAATGAATCAAAGCTACTTAAATCAAATAAACTAATTAAAACCACATTCGCCCCTGCACATGACAATAAATACAAAAAAAAATATGGAGAGATATAAAAATAGCCAGATTTACAAGTGGACATTCAAAAATAGCCCCACTTTCAAAAGTAATCGAAATTTAGCCATTTCGTATAAAGATAAATCTGAACGAAAACACTGTTCAAAATCCGAAAAATACTCCAGTATATTATACTGGAGTTCCAGCAAAGTATACCGGTCCAGTATAGTATGCTGGAAGTTCATACACATGTGCTCGAATCTCGAGTATATTATGCTGGAACTTTCCGCGTGTTGGAATTCCTCCATAATATGCTGGAAGTTCATACACATGTGTGCCGAACTTCAATATATTATGTTGAACTGGTCTTCGTTACAGCAAAATAATGACTATTTTTCAATGACTTGGCAAATGCTTGCTATTTTTGAATGACCAGTCCAAAACTGGCTAGCCCGTGATATTTTTATAAAATAATGACATACTCCCTCCGGTCCAAAATAAGTGATTTTTTGGATGTTTTCACAGAGATTAAGAAATCCACCTTTTAGCATTAATTAGCAATGAAATTGACCATATTAACCTCTATTATCTCACATAAACACTCCTAACACATATTCCAACACTACTTATTCCAAGGACAATGTAGGAAAAAAATAATTAATTCATTCTTAAAATCTGAAAAAATCACTTATGTTGGACCACAAAAAAAATGTCAAAAAATTACTTATTTTGGACCGGAGGGAGTACAACTTTTCAGGGCTTTTGCATCTATACCCGATTTTTGGGTCACCTTTTAACTTATACCCGCTTTGCAAAAAAAATTGCAAGCGTACCCGCTTTTCGCATAAACTTCATCAAAAATTTCAGCAGAAGATGCTGAAATTATTTAGTTCATTTGTAAAAACTTCAGCACTAAATAAGCTGAAGTTTTGTCCTGGATTAATTAGTTTTGTCATAAAGCTTTTTCAAAAACTTTAGCAGAAGATGATGAAGTTATTTGGTTTATTTGTAAAAACTTCAGCACTAAATAAGCTGAAGTTTTGTTTTGCTATAAAGCTTATTCAAAAACTTTAGCGGAAGTGCTGAAGTTATTTGGTTTATTTGTAAAAACTTCAGCACTAAAATAACTGAAGTTTTGCGCCGAAAGCAGGAAGAAGGAGGCGCGTGAAGTTGTAAAAATTAAGGCATACGTTAAATAATTAAGAAAAATAAATATAAGTTAAATGAGGACGACCTAATATGACGTCCCGTGTAATTTCTACCAACTTTTCATCGGAGATAGCCCCATTTGAAAAGTATAGTTCGTTCTCACTGGCCTATGAAGGAAACATATTGAAGTATCAGATGCCGTAAATATTTTACAGCCTTTTTTAAAAATTAAATTAAATCTTTTGTCTTGGTTTGTTGATGATAATTACAAGGAAAAAATAATCATAGGTTGTCTCGTTTTGAGTAATGTTGGGAACATATTCTCTTCCCCTGTTCATTCTTTTAGGCTTTCGCTACTTATCACAATTTTCTTTTTTCTTTTTTTTGTTGGTAATACAAATTCTTATTTATATTTATTTTATTTATTTATTAGGGATACTCGTAGTGACGGACCCAAAATTTAGAGTTACGTAACTAGTAACCTGATAGTATAACATAATTCTTACACTATAATAAAAGCCCTCAAACATTTTTCGAGGTAAGATCAACAATAAGGGCCCAGTAAAATTCTACTAGTAAATCTGGGGCGGATAGTGTGAATCCTATTCCGAGAGAGTGGAGAGGTCGTTTTCGAGAGATCCTCGGTTCAAGAAGACGAAAAGAGACAATATCAGTACCACCAACAGATACCATAAGAATAATAACAGCATCATAAAGATTAAAAAATATATGAAAAAGCAAAAGTGTTAACGAATAAATTGACCCGACACTATGAAAAAGGAAAGAGTAATATGACACAGTAATTCCTAGTTCATGCTACTAAAACAACATGCTTACCTAATAAATATTCTCCAATATAAGGAGTGTGGGTTACCATACCTATTACTCCCCAACTTTTTGGACAAAGTGGAATGTACTAAAGAAACAAAAGAACATAGGCAATAAGGAAATTATGTCACTTTTGATTGGGACTAAAATTAGTGGATGATGATGGTTAAAGTGGAAATCCATGTGATGCAACTTCATATACTACTATGGCAAGTCATTGTACATTAGAACAAGATTCTTTCATTTAAATATGCTTGTTCATCATTTTTTATTTATCCTTCTTTTAGAAAAAGAATGTTCAAGAGAATTCTAGTTGAACTTTTCCTTGTAGAAAACTAGAAATGACACCAGATAGTCAATTTAAAGAATTGTTATTTAATATGAATTAGGATATGTTTGGCCATAAAAAGACTCTTTTTCTTCCGAAATTTTTCTTTTTTCAACCGAGAAATTCTTCTGCCCCAAGCGGTGCACGAGTAACCTCTGCTTGATGACACCCCTCACAGAATTCATATCCGGTTCTGGAAGGACGATCAGTGGTTGGCCGTGAAAATTTCTATTTTCACTTAAAGATGAATTTCGGAAATTTTAAAAAAAATTAAAAAACTCTAAAAAACTAATTTTTAAAAAATTTGACTTCAAATCACTCACAAAAATGTCCAAACACAACTCTAGTTTTTAGATACTATTTTTACTTGAAAAAAAATTATTTTTTCGAAATGTTATAATTCTTATGTCCAAACGCCCACTTAGTCACTGTTTTTTTCAAATTCACTATTTGGGATACAAATATCCTCAATTGCTCTTAAAATTAAGATTTTTAATTTAAAATTTTAGGGCAAAACAAATACGGGATAATCCTTAGATAGTACTTTAAGTATGACTGTTTGTGCACTTCCTTTGTAGCACGTTATTTAGTTACATGATGGATTGTGACCTATTTAATTGAATTTACAGTCGATTTTATCGTAGGATAACCAATCAAATTTGGCGTGATTCACAAATTTAGTAATATTTACGCTAATTTAAGTAAAGTTTAGCTAGAGTAATAATCGATTAATGTAAGATAATCAATCAACTTTGGTGTGATTCACATAAACATGCAATAAGTGCTTCATAATTGAATTTGTAGAAATAATATCAGGTAGTCGCTTTAAAGGGATGTTGTTTAGAAATTAATCAGTGCGTTTTGAATTTCATTTTTTCAGTTTAATTTTATTGTTCTGAATTATTCTAAATAAATATGATAAATGCTGATTAATATTTAAATAGTATCCTTAATAATGAGTATATGTGCACTTGCCCCGTTGAATTTCCACATTGGATCTCGCTTTGTTATGTCTTGCAATTGTTTGTACAATTGATGTTTTTGATTTAAAAAAAAAAGTTTTATTGTCCCCTTTACAATTGTTGTTTTCCTCCTTGTCCAAAATATATTTCAATATTATTATCTTATTAACTCGAATTTAAAAAAAAAATCATTACATTGGAAGACAACAGGACCACTAACAAACATATTTGAAAGGAAGTAGACCAAAGTGCAGACTTTTTGCAAATGATAATCTGAGAGAATGCGCTCAAGGAAATGAACTTTCTCCTAGGTGTTTAACTGGCCGGGTGACCCGGTTACGGGCCGGCCCAGACCAATATTTACCCGGATCGGCAGGACCGGTTATAGAGGTCGAGTAGGGCTGAGTTTGGGGGTTAAGGGGTTGGTCTGTATACTATTTTTACAGTTAACCGAGGCAGTCAAAACCAGTAAAAAATAATAATTGTTGAATCGGTTAACCGGCTCGGACCGGTTTCAATGGCTATTTTCTGATTATTTTTTTTAATTTATTTGACTGTTGACAATGGTGAGCTTCCAATTTGATCGTTGCCAACCAGATATTTTGCAAAAATAGTCAAATTTTTTTTTAAAAACAATAATACTTTTAATAATTACTAATTTAGCCATTTGAAAAACTATAAATACCCCTCCCCCCCTTCATTTCTTCACTTGTCTGGATTTATATTTAATAATTAAACTTTGAATTTACTCCTTTTTCGTTTATTTAGTTGTTATTAAATGTAAACTTTAATTTGTAAGTTTGAGATATATAAAAAAAAGTGCAAATTATAAGTGCAATTTTTTTTCCATCTTCATTGTATTCTATTATCTTAAATTCTTAATGAAATATTCAAAAATAAGGATTTTAAAGCCTTTCCATCTTTATTCAAACACTCTTTTTATAAGATTATTTTATTATTATATATTTTTACTTTATATCAATATAAATTACGATAGTTATACAAAATACAAAAAAATAATAAAGAAATCCGGCCCAGTCCCTTAGGCCAGTAACCGTTCCGGCTCAATATTCCACCATATAGGCCCAAATCCGTTAAACTCAGTTTGAAAAAAATCGTACCAGGCCTGAATTAGTGACCGACCGGTCACTTTTTAACTCAACCTGAATCGGTCGGCCTGGCCCACCGCTTTGTAACCTTTAGTTTCTCCCCATGACAATTCTAGTCGTGTGGCTTATGAATGATATTAAAATTTTCGTTTAGTCAAACTTTCATTGGAGCATAATAAAATGGTCACACACAAATCTCCCTTTTTTTTCGGGGAAATGGGCCTTCATGGTCATTTACGGTGTTGAACTAAAAAATGACCTTTCACATCTCTTACGGGTAAAAGATAGATAGCGTATTAAAAATAGATAGTGAAGGTATAATATATATATATATATATATTATATATATAATTATGTATAATTTATGTATATGATTAAAAAAAAAAATTATGACCGACTATTTGTATAAAAGCTCATTTTCCTTTCAACTATGTTAGTCCCATTAGGTTCAAAAGAGGCCCACTCCTAAACAAAATCATGTAAGGTGGGCTAAATTCGAGATTTGCTTTAACAATTGGGCCAAGTTAACTATTTCCAATTACGAATTAAAGCATTATCAAGGTTCTAGATAGTAGATATTGCATTAATTTCGGGGCAAGAGCACATATAACCATTAGAGAGATGCTATTTAGAGATTGTTTTGTCCTTAAACTTTAAACTAAAATTTTTAACTTCATGATATTTTTGTCCTGAACATTTGAACGGAAAACCGAAATTTAGGACACACCGTTGATTCCTAAATAACAACCATTTAAAGAGGCTATATGCTGTCATTTCTACATTAATCTCTTGTATCAATCCCATGGGGTTGCATCCAAAACTCAAATTATTGGGTTAGCTTTACAAAAGAAGAATAGTATGCTGGATTTACTATTTATTTTTTCTAGCTGGTACATAGCCAACACTAACTATACATGTTTATACATATATAATATATGGATTATATATTTAGTGGAAGAATTAACTCAAATAGTAGCCCACCTAATTACTTAAGTTAATTGGAATGCAGGTTTTACGATACAATTTATTAACTTAAATTTCAAAAACTGACTCATATAGTGGATTAATAGTTAAATTTTTATATGTTGTTGAACGAGTGAGTTTTAAAATACATATTTAAAATATATAAAACTAAACAACGATAGTGAAGCAAAATAGTATGCTTTTATGTTCCATAGAATTGCATTTTAGCCTTTCTGTATACAATATATATGTTGTTAGTTTGTATACAATAAACAAAAAAGTTAATGAAAATACACTCGACGTTATGTTTCGGACTAAAAATACCCCGAGACTAATGAAAATTTATGTGGTCCCTTATTTAACGTGTTGGCAACACGTAATTGAGTCACGTGGCTCCCCACCAGTCCGACTTGATTTCTACCCGCCCTATTTTTTTGGATTGAACATGCTCTATTTGCTTTGAAAATTCACCCAAATCACTCTCATATATATTCCAAACTCTCTCAAATTTCAAATTTAAGCTCCTATTAATGTCCCCAACAAAATCTAATGACACACATTCATAATAAGTTGCAATTTCAAAAAAATTCAATTTCAAACAAAGGTTTCAAAATAGTTTTAATGGAATTACATCTCATTCTTCAAGGTTCTCATTCTAAAATTTTAGCCATTGATTTTTGTTATTTAGAAAAAGTGATGGATGTGAATACCTAATTTTTACACTATTTTAACATATTCTTTAAGTCATTAGTGTTTTGTTATTTTAATTATTTTTCTCAATTTTGTGTCTTTAATTGCATACTTTCTATCATAAAAATACCAAAAAAAATAAATATAAGTTAGTTCTTTCTTCATTTATGCATTTTAGGATTAACTAACTATTTAGTTGGTTAATTAATCTAGTTAATTGATCATTTGAATAAGTTATTTAATTTATTTATTTATTTGTGTAAATTTAGTTTAATGGGTAGAATTAAAGGAATTAGGTCAAAATTAAAATGATTTAAGTGGTCAAAAGTGCAATGGCCAATTCATAGAGGGGCTGCCAGGTGAAGATCTCGAAACGGTGTAATTTCGCACTTAAACTACGTTCGTTTTGATGAGTAAAGGTGGGATCAAATTTCATCCCTCCATTTTGATTAATCCAATGGCCCTGATTGAATTTCTTATTTTTTATATAAGACCAAAAATCAGATTTTTTGGCCTCATTTACACCCAACCCAAACCCTAAAGTCCTCTCATCTCTCTCTCTTTCTCTCAGTCGCCGCCGCCGCACCACCACTTTTGCCGCGGCCGGCCGCCGCGGTCAGTGGTCCAAATGCCCTCAAAACTTCACCATCTGCTCATCTTTCTATCCTCTTTCCATATCTTCAACTCAAATCTCCCAAAACCTCACCAATCTCCACGAATCTAGCAAAAATCGAAATCCTAGCCGCCCCCTTTTTCTCGAATTCGTGAAGTTCCGGCCACCACCACCCCACAATACATACATGGATGGATAGAACTCCTTTAGCTCTATCTTTTCCTATTTGTTTGGACCCCGAAACTCCAACCACCACCGTCCAACCACCAGTGCCACCACTCACTGCCCGAGCACCACCAAAATCACTACTCCCTCGCCTCTTCTTAGGCCAGCCTCGAACTCGAAGCACGACTTTGTTGTTGATGATATCGCGACTGATCTTCGGCTCACCGAAGTTTGCGGTCACGATTTATCAATAAGAAAATCGTGCTCGAAGTTCAAAGTTCTACCGAGTTGGCGTACCACCATTGTTTCGGCCACTTGAATCGTAAAATGGTAAATATCCTAATCCTTCTTTCCCTTGGCTGATTGCTTTTTGTTTTCTTTATGATGATTAATTCTAGGATTTTAGTTTCTGTTCGTTTCTATTGGTGATTGTTCTGTCCTAACTTGGATAGGAGTTTCATTGTCTCCGGATGCTAATTGATTCCTTTCCTCCCTGCCCCTGAATTTTCTCTTTTTTTTGATTGATTTTAGTGTTTTAGTTTATGTTTAAATTTTATTAACGATCATTTGGTATTTCTAATTGCGTCCTCGTTTAGTTAGTTTATTTTGATTATTTACTTCACTGTTAATACGTTGTTTGTATAATCATCAGATTTATTTTTATTTTTTTATTAATTGCTTTAGCATTAGTTTAATTTTTTGAGTTGGAAATGTTAAATTTTCAGTTTTTGCACTTGTTGAAGTAGTAGAATGATTTTGTATTGATAAAAGATGAGGTAGTGAAGGACTTGAGATAAAATGTACATGTTTGGTTTCTTTTAGTGTTTTGGAGTTGTTGGGAGTACATCTACTCTTTGTTTATGTCTGAAATTAGTGAAAAAGGATAGTTCTTTTCTCATTTTTGGGCAGATTTTTGGTTAAGGCAAAACCTAACCTCAATGACCTTCTACTACTATAAAGAGAGAGGTCTCTCCTTAGTTAAAGGGGGGAAGATCAGGTAAAAAGACAATTGAAAGGAAAAATTTCAGCAATTATTTTTCCTCTTGGAAATAATTTAGAAGTGTCTTTAGGTTCTCTTTTTGAATTATCTTCAAATCTTTTCTCTTAAAGAGTTTCTGGGTTCAATTGTTTTGAGTTTTCTGTTGTTTGTTGTGCGTTGGCTGCTTGTTGCTGATTTACCATAGTCGAGTTCCCAAGTTTTGTGCAACTTTGAGTTCACCATTGCTACTTTTGCTTTGAATCTGCAATCTAGGTATATCCTTAACCTTGTAATGTAGAAACTTTATTGTAATGAATCATATGGTGCAAAATTTTGGTCCAGTAAGTGAAGCCTGAAGTTTAGAATTTATTTGAGTGCTTCGGGCTCTTTTAACATCTATCTCATGTTTACAAATGTTTGATTTGTCCATTATGTTAGAATGGTTTATTTATGTGTACATTTGTTTCGGATTTTGAAGATTGTAGCATTCCAGTTGGTATAGTGATTACTCCACAAGACTCTTTTCCCTAAAAGTTCTTACTGGAAGTATATGATTGCATAAAAAATAAAAGTGGACTTCTATTCTCAAGGATCCTTGTCTTTACTTTCTTTTTCCATTTACTTCGTGTGCTTTTAAGGCATTCAAAATGATTTAAGTTTTTAGATATTTCGTTGAGTGTTTAGATTAAGAAAAAATAATAAATAAATTCTCATGTTATGACAAAAAGTTTTTGGTTATTTTATTTCTACACATAATGTTTGAGTTTGAAGGAAAGTTCACAATGATGGTCATCAGTTGAGTCTAGCTTTGACTAGAAGATATTTATGAAATATCTCGCCATGGTTTTGTTGATAGTGTTGGTTAACTCATGACATTTTATTTTAAACTTTATATTATTTAAAGTATAAAAAAAAGGAGAGGTGATAATGAGAAATTATTTTGTTGTACTTTTGGAATGAAAGTGGGGTTTAAAGTGTTATTCTAGGCAACTAGTAGACGCTCTTTAACTTTTTCATTCACGGAATTGCTTGGGCAGCAAGATGTTTAATACTTAATAAATTAATTCAATAATCTCATACATTATCTAATTAGTTTTAGTTAATCTTTAATTTAATTAATCCTTTGCTATAATTGTGAATTCGCTTGCGTAGCGCGGTAGTAACATTTAATAATTTTTCAAAAAATCAATTTCTCAAAGCACAATAGAATAATCTTTCTGAACATAATAGTGTGCTAATGGTCCTTTGTCATAATTGCGGATTCGCTTGCGTAGCGCTGTTACAATAAATTCAATAAATTCATCTCGATCGCACATTCGCTTGCGTGGTGTGATTAGGACAATTTTATTCAAATCTTTCTTTAATAATTTTAATAATTAAAAACGGATAGTTAAAACATGAAAATAATATAAATCACAGTTTGTTCAAAATTAATTCAACTCAAGTTTTAATTCAATAAAGTGACCATGCTAGTACCACGGGACTCGTGAATGCCTCGTACCTCTCCCCGGTCAATAGAATTTTTTATCCGAACTTTATTTTTGGGACTGATAAATATAGAGTCAAACTTTCCTTTGATTAGGGATTCAAATAAAAGGTGACTTCGAACACCGAAAATTAATTCCAAATGGTGACTCTGTAAAGAAAATAATAACTCTACTCAAATTTGTCACGTTAATTGAAAAAACTCTTTAACCCACAAATCATAACACATAACCTATATATATATCTTTCGGGGTTGGAAAAGGGGTGTGACAACTCTGACGACTCTGCTGGGAACAACCAGAATTCGAGCTTGTACATGTTGATTTTTTATTTGGCTTTATTAATTTTTGTAAATATTGTGATTTATTTGTGCCTAAGGTGCTACATGTTCACTTTTTACTGTTTTGATATTGTTGAAGTGTACATATAAACTGTTTTCTCACGCACCTCCCTCTAAGTCTTCTTGAGATTAAAAATTGAGCATTTGCTTGACATAACCCGCTTTCTTTGAGATAGCCGAGGTGCTTGTCACCCGGTGAAGGATTTTAGTCACATAGAGTGAAATTCGAAAATAGTAAGATTTACAAGTGGTAATTGAAAAATAGCCACAAATATCAAAAGTAATAGAAATTTAATCATTTTTCATATAAAGATAAATCTGAACGTAAACATTGTTCAAAATCGGAACACTATTTCAGCATAATATTTCAGCCAATGTTAGAGTTCGCTCAACTATTTACGTTAATTAATCATTAAATAGGATAAAATAAATTTAAATTAAACTTGATCTAATGGCTTTCAATAAATAATTTCAAATATAAAATAATAAATAATTAATTAAACCGAGCCACAAACTAATTATATAAATAAATCTAGAACTACCCCGGGTCTGGGGTCACAATTCACGAACTACTAAAGAATACTACAAATAATGGGCTGAAAGAAATAGTGTAACTGTTCTGAATATAATAAAATAGTTTTATAAAAATAATAATAAAATTCTCGGGATCTGCGAACGCCGGTAGATACCTCGTGTATCCGAATAAATGAATAGTCGCTCTAAATATCTCTATTGCTGATCGATACCTGGATCTGCACAAAAGAGTGTAGGGTGTAGTATCAGTACAACCGACCACATGTACTGAGTAAGTGTCGAGCCTAACCTCGACGAAGTAGTGACGAGGCTACGGCGGGGCATTAACAAGATATAACCTGTGAGAATAATATATACAATAACGCAACAAAACAATCTACACGAACAAGAAAAATATAACTGAGACAATAAATATAAAGCAAGAAAAAAATCTAAACAAATAATTAAGTACTCCAACAACAATGAAATAACTCAGTTGTCTTTTCCAGGCCTCAGCTATAACGACCTCTCAGATGATTTCTAAGTTTCCAAACTTTAACTTTAAATAAAAGTAGTGCCAAAATATGAAAATAGTAATATAAAATGGTAGTTATCGAATCTTGGTTTTTCTTTGAAAATCATTAAAAATATAATTGTCCTCCCTTATCGCTCCTTGTTGCGGTGCGCAACCCGGTCCTACCAGACATATCATATCAATTTATTCACCCGTATCACGGTCAATTTATTCACTCGTATCACAATCAATTATCCACCCTTATCACAGTCCCCTTATCGCAGCCCCTTATCACCGCCTTTCAAGTCAAAGTCTTTCACAATATTTATGTCTCGACAAATTGTAAACAGAACAAGTTTCACTTTAAAATAATAGTAAAAACAGAGTATGAAATAATGTCAATAAAACAATGTGTGTTCCAACCTTTATTTTATAAACAGTAAAACATGCATATTCTCCCTTATCATTGTCTTGTTATGGCGTGCAACCCGATCTCACCTATTCACAATATCACAATCAGTTATTTACCCTTATCACAATCCCCTTATCACACCAATTTTGTTTATTCATCAAAAACTTTCACATTTTAGGCCAAGTCTTTCACAACACTTTTATTTCGACAAATTTCAAACAGAAAACAGTATAGCTCGTAAGCTTCAACCAATATCATTTCACAATAAAAACCAACCAGAATATATGTAAACACCGTAACGCTGTCAACCCAGCTCAGTCTTTATGTACCATGATAAAATCAAAAGAACAATCAACACTTTTAATACACTTGTCACAACAATTGGCAACAATCAATTGAGACCAAACAACCACGTAAACCTCAACAATCATAAAACAGTTAAACTGCATTCCTCATCACTTCCTCAATATTATCAGAAATGAAACCACAACAATATCTAACAATAAAATAACAAGGCCAAGTAGTCATAGAAACAATAATGGACATAGAACAATTAAGACAAGAATCAATTAAGTTGGGAACGGGAAAGTGATCATGCTTAACATGCAAATTGGGTGGTGCAAAGATACTCATCACCTCACCTATACACCACGTCCATGCATTTCGCATAGCAAACAAGTGAGGATTCTTATTCCCTCAAGTCAAAGTTAGACCAAACACTTACCTCAATTTCGCATGCCACTCATTGCTCATTTACAACTTTTCCTTTAGAATCTTGCTCTAACTTCGTCACGACCCAAATTTCCAACCTTAGGGATCATGATGGCGCCTAACACCACACTTGTTAGGCAAGCCAATGATAGAAATCGATTAACTAATTTTCTTAATTAATTATTTAAACATAAATAAATAAATGAACTTAATTAGAATAATTCCCAACAACAATAAAATAAAATAATAATAATGACCAATTAAATAAAACGAACCACGAACTAATTATATAAATAACTCTAAGACTACCCCAGGGTCTGGTGTCACAATCCACGAACTACTAAAGAGTACTACAAATAATGGGCTGAAAGACAGTAATGTAACTGTTCTGAATGAAATGAAATAGCATATATTAAATAGGAGAAAACTCTCGGGATCTTCGGACGCCGGCAGATATATCTCGTGTCTCCGAACGAATGAATAGCCGCTCTAAATATCTCTACTGATGGTCGATACCTGGATATGCACAAAAGAGTGCAGAGTGTAGTATCAGTACAACCGACCATATGTACTCAGTAAGTGACGAGCCTAACCTCGGCGAAGTAGTGACTAGTCTAAGGCGAGGCATTAACACCATATACTTGTGTCACTAATATCTACAATAACACAATAAAACAATTCTACGCGAACAAGAAAAATATAACCGAGAAAATAAATATAAAGCAAGAAAGGGAAATCTAAACAAATAATTAGTTGCCCTTTTCAGGTCTCAGCTATAACCAATTGTCAATAACTTTCAAATCTCAAATCTTTAACTTTAAACGAAAATGGTGTCAAAAATATACAACCAGTGGTAAAATAAATATTTAAGCTTTTCAAAACTTTATCTTCTTTGAAAATTAGTAAAATTGTCCTCCCTTATCGCTCCTTGTTGCGACGTGCAACCCACATGTCCTCCCTAAATATATCACCCTTATTATTCTTGTTGCGGTGTGCAACCCGATCTCACTTGTCCTCCCTTATCACTCCTTGTTGCGGCGTGCAACTCGCTCCCACCAGACATATCATATCAATTATTTATAAATTTCACAATTCAGGTCAAGCGTTTCACAATACACAATTACAAATAATAAACTACATTTTTCTCATAACTTCATCAATATCCTCTCAACCATGAAACCAACAAGAATATCAAATATAAATAATTATTTCGTAAGAACAATGCCAAACCTCTCAACCATTTTTATATCACAAGGAAACCAGCTCAAACAACCAATACTCTTTACAATTAGTCGCAAAAATATCTAACAACAATCAACTAGGCCAAATAGTCATAGAAACAATAATGAACATATAACAATTAAGACGATAATCAAATAAGTGGGGAACAGGAAACGGAATCGTGTTTAACAACCAATTTGGGTGGTGCATAAATACTCGTCACCACACCTATACACCACGCCCATGCATTTCACATAACAAAAAAGTGGGGAGTCCTATTCGCTCAAGCAAAAGTTAGACCAAACACTTACCTCAATTCCGCAGGCCACTCACTGCTCAATTATTGCTTTCCCTTTTGAATGCACCTCTAACTTGCTCAAATCTAACCACAATTAACTTAATATCATTAATCAATGCTAAATGAACTAACTTTATTGAAAGATATAATTTTTCCTAAGTTTTATAAAAAAGAAGAAGTGAAAACCCGACCCCGGGCCCGCTTGATCTAAACTCGGGATTCAGACCAAATTACGTTTAAACATTCACCCACGAACCCAAATATGCTATTAGTTTTTAAATTCGACCTTAATTTGATATAAAAATTTAATTTTTACAAAACTACCTAATTCTACCCAATTCCTAAATTTTTACCATGAAAGTTCTTTGTGTTTTCTTTAAAAGTGATGCAAAATAATAAGGAATTGAAAGAACAAGGTTTGAAATTGATTACCTATGAATTGGGGATGGAGATTGTTGAAGAAAATCGTTTTTAGGGCTAGAACTTCAAAAATTTGGAGAAGAAAGGGTTCTTCCCGTTTTAAATATAGGGCTGGGCAGTCGACCTTCGCACCTGCGGTGCTTGGGTCGCATCTGTGGGCCCGCAGGTGCGGAAAAAGGATCGCACCTACGGAAATGGCTTAAGTATCTAGGGGTCGCACCTGCGAAGGTGTGACCGCTCCTGCAGGACCGCACCTACGGAGAAGGTGTTCGCATATGCGAGGTGGCCGCACCTGCAGACGAGGTGAGCGCACTTGCGGTCTCGCACATGCGGCCTTAGGCTCGCAGGTGCGGGCACACCAGAACTGGTGCACCAGCAGTGTTTTTCTCACTTTTAGCACTCCGACACCTACTCGAAACTCACTCGAGCCCTCAGGGCTCTAAATAAATTATGCGCGCAAGTCTAAAATCATCATACGGACTTGCTCGTGTAAATCTATGAATTAAACCTCAAAACTCATCATTTTCAAAAAAAACTCTTAAAGTTCATAATTTCTCAACTGGATGTCCGAATCACATCAAACGAACTCCGTTTTTCACAAAATTTCACAATTAACCTTTAAATATCATAACAAAGCTGTACCGGGCTCTGGAACCAAAATACGGACCCGATACCAATAATCTTTAGCATTATTTCTTTTCTTTAATTCACAAATATTTCAGCAAAACCATTTCTTCATAATTCATTTTTGGCACACGCCCGAGTCCCATATTTTACTGCGAACCTCCCGGGATCGTCGGAATACGGATCCGGGTACGTTTACTCAAAATATTGACCAAAGTCACTTTTATCACATTTAAATTCTAAAAATCACTATTTTCATATTTTCACATAAAAGCTTTCCGGTTTTACACTGCGCACACAAATCAAGGTATTTAATTTTAGTCTTTTTATGACTATTAAGTATGGAACTGTGTCTAATTTTACAAAATGACCCCTTGGGTCATCACAAACTTGCTCGAATCAAATCATAACTAACTCAATATCATTAATTAAGGCAAAAGGAACTAACTTTACTGAAAATTACAATTTTTCCTAAGTTTTCTAAAAAAAATGAAAACCTGACCCTGGGCGCGCTTGGTCTAAACTCGGGGTTCGGACCAAATTACGTTTACCCATTCACCCACGAACC
The DNA here is from genome assembly GCA_005239495.1 of Nicotiana undulata. Classification (NCBI taxonomy): domain Eukaryota; kingdom Viridiplantae; phylum Streptophyta; class Magnoliopsida; order Solanales; family Solanaceae; genus Nicotiana; species Nicotiana undulata. The sequence goes on from ML253935.1 coordinate 31,765, forward strand.
CAAATATTCAATTAGTTTCAAAATCCAACCTCAATTCGAGGTAAAGATTCAATTTTTACAAAATTTCCTAATTTTACCCAAACCCTCAATTTTTACCATGAAAATTCTTACTTTTTGATTTAAAAGTGATGAAAAATAATGAGTAATTGAAAGAGTAAAGTTTAGAATTGATTAACTATGACTTAAGGATGAAATTTGGTGAAGAATTCGTTTCTAGGGCTGTGGGGTTCGAAAATTTGAAGAACAAGTCTGCCCGTTTTATATTATTTTTGTCAGCTATTCTGCCTTGTTCCTCGTGCCAAACGATCCTGAAACTCGATTTTTATGTCTCCAATGGATTCCTTGTGAAATTCTAGTCAAGTTAGGTTTTTGAATCACTCAATTTGACCTTATAATGAAGGAGATATGTATATTTTAATATTTGCAAATGATGCAAATATTTAATACGCCGTCAAGGGCAATTTCGTAATTAATCTGAAGAATCTGGCAACCTTATTAAAATGACCATAACATCCTCATACGATGTCCAAATTCGATGATTCTTTTATGTTACGGAGCTGTAATTACGATATTGATCTATTACTTTATTCAAAACAGAAATCGAGGCTCATTTGTTCGATATGATATCATTTATGCTTGAAGAAACGACATCGAAGCATAAGAAAGAACGAGTGCAACACAACACAAACCTATTTGAAACTCACCCGAGCCCTCGGGGATCTAAACCAAACATGCACGCAAGTCTAAAAGCATCATACGGATTTGCTCGTGCGATCAAATCATGAAAAATAACATGTAAAACTATGAATTAAACTTCAAAACTCATTATTTTCCTCAAGAACACTTATAGTTCATAACTTTTCAACCGGATGTCCGAATCACGTCAAACGAACTCCGTTTTTCACCAAATTTCACAGGCAAGGCCTAAATATCATAACAAATCTGTACCGGGCTCCGGAACCAAAATACGGGTCTGATACCAATGATTTCAAACATTAATTTTTTTCTTTATTTCATAAATATTTCTGCAAAATAATTTGTTTCAAAAATTGATTTCTAAGGCTTGGGACCTCGGAATTCATTTTCGGGCATACTCCCGAGTCCCATATTTTACTGCGGACCTCTCGATATCGTCGGAACACAGATCCGGGTCCGTTTACTCAAAATGTTGACCAAAGTCAACTATAATCAAATTTTAACTCTAAAAATTACTGTTTCTCATATTTTAACATAAAAGCTTTCCGATTTCATGCCTGGACTGTGCACGCAAATCGAGATATTTAAAATTAGTCTTTTTATGGCTAATAAGCCTAGAATTTGTTCTAAATTCTTAAAATGATCATTTGGGTCATCACAATCTCCACCTCTAAAAAAACGTTCGTCCTCGAACGAACGTAGAAGATTACCTGAATTAGCAAACAAGTGTGGATATTTACTAAGCATGTCCGACTAGGACTCCCAAGTAGCTGCCTCAACGGGCTGGCATCTCCACTGCACTCGAACTGAAGGATAACTCTTAGACCTCAACTGACGAACATGCCGGTCTAAAATGGCTACCGGCTCCTCCTCATAAGTCAAGTCTTTGTCCAATTGGACAGAACTGAAATCTAACACGTGGGAGGGGTCACCATGATATTTCCGGAGCATAGACATGTGGAATACCGATTGAACTGAGGATAACCCTGGAGGCAACGCAAGTCTATAAGCTACCTCCCCCACTTTATCAAGAATCTCAAATGGCCCGATATACCTAGGGCTCAATTTACCCTTCTTCCCAAATCTCATAACACCCTTCATGGGCGATACACGAAGCAATACTCTCTCTTCAACCATGAATGCCGCATCACACCCTTACGATCTGCATAACTCTTTTGCCTAGACTGAGCTGCACGAAGTCTCTCCTGAATAATCTTGACCTTATCCAAGGCCTCCTGAACTAAGTCTGTACCCAACAATCGAGTCTCTCCCGGCTCAAACCGTCCGACTGGCGCTCTGTACCGTCTACCATAGAATGCCTCATAAGGAGCCATCTGAATGCTCGTATTTTACCTGCTGACAATTTAAGCAACGAGCCATATACGCCACCATGTCCTTTTTAATCCTCCTCCACCAATAATGTTGCCTCGAATCTTGGTACATTTTAGTTGCCCCTGGGTGAATAGAATACTTAGAACTGTGAGCCCTCCCTCAAGGATCAACTCATGAATGCCATCAACATTAGGCGCACATAACCGACCCTTGCATCCTCAAAACACCATCATCTCCAACTATAACCTGCTGGCCATCACCGTGCCGATCTGTGTCTCTAAGGACCGCCAAATGTGGGTCATCATCCTGTCGCTCCCGAATACGCTCAATTGGGGAAGACCGAGCGACTGTGCAAGCTAGAACACTACTGGGGGAAATATTCAACCTCACGAACTGATTAGCCAATCGTCTGAATAATTGAAGTTAACGACCTCTCACCAACTAGAATATACACAAGGCTTCCCATACTCACCGCCTCTATTTTCTTAATAATTGTTCATAGCCAATTACGGAATTGTCAAAAACTTCACGTTAATAATAATCCCCTTTCAACCATCAAAATACTGATGACGAGGTGCGATTCATGAAGGCCTCATAATTAAATACTCGAATTAACATGTCTCATTTAACGCCACACGGGCGTGCACATACCTCATAGGTCAAAGCTCAATAATTATAACACGGATTTGGCAAATTATGCGCAATTAATTAATTAATTAATTTATTTATTTATTTATTATTAGTATTGCTTTTATTATTATTATTTATTCATTTATTATTATGATCATTATCATTATTTTATACATAAATTGTTGAATAAGCCTAATAGGCATGACTCTCTACCAGTACTATAGTAAAATTTTAATTCACAAGGGAGAATTTCAACACAAGAATTTTCATCACAAGGATCTCATCCTTACATGACTTCCACCGCGGTTCGTAGCCCGATTTAAACATACCAAATCATATCAAAATGCGAGGATCTTGCCCTCAGTTCTGAATCACAAGTAATATGCACACCGCCAATCGAAACTTTCCATTTTCTTCTTTCAAATGTTTTCCGTTAAACAAAATTACAACACGTAATGATAGACATAGCTATCTCCATAGAATTTTTCAATACTAGTGTTTACACAAGTAGATTTTTGAGTTACGAAGCTCACCCGAGAGTAGAGCATATTAGAATTTTTTTATTAGTTACGCATAACCGTATTAAGTTCAGGAAATCATCACTTTATAATAATTAGAGATTGTTCTTGTAATGACACCATTTAATGTAACGGTCTCAGCAATACCATAGAAAATATACCAACATGCTGGGTCTCCACCTCTAGGAGTCTAACCTCCACCTTCGATATGTAAGTTGAGTTGTAACTGCAATGGGGCACGTTGCCTGAGTGTTATGATGAAATATGACTCTCCCAAGTCTAGGACAATTTCTATCACTAGCCAAAATGAAGAATCAACCTTCCCTGAGTCGTCCAAAATTTTACGATCATATTTGAGTCCTTTAATGAGTCCGGGGACTCGCCCTCTGGCTATATGAACCAACGTAGGAGTATGACGGGCTAACTTATCGAACCCGATGGCATATTATGACACCGTCATATGACCTGACGCAACCGTTCAAACCTTATGCGCCACGTAAAATGGAAAGTTCGAGAAACAAACTCTTTCAAAAGAATTTATGAGAACCGAGTCAAGTAATTGATGTTGCATTGGCTGGTCACCCTCTTCGTAGGCTTGTCACAAACACTGGCGGCCAATTTCTTCTTTTACAATGCTAACTCAACACTGCTGAACTACCTCTTCTATTCATATACTTTTCATTATTCTTTTGGGGTAACTCTCATCTCTATTGACGCACAATGATCAAAAAAGTAAAGCTCTACACAGATAATTCTTGGCACGAACCATATAGTCTAGAAGCTCGTCAACCACTGTACTCCCTCTGGAGCACCCCAAAATTCGCAACTATGACTTCCACGCTGAGTAGACCTTCTGTAGATTTAAAGTTGTCTATATAAATCCTTTGGTTCTAAGGTATATGGTTATTATGGAGGCAGACATATCGCAAGTCCCAACTTTATCTCTTGCAAAATCTCAGGCCTTATACATTCCAAGCCAAAACCGATATAACACATGCCCCCACAATCTATTCTTTGACAGTGGACTTCCCCACTTGGCACGAAGTCATAGGTCACAATGCCTGATAATCCACAATGTTAAACTTTACGACTCATATAAATCGACCCCGTGGCTTTGAACTGTTCCCTTGTTATGCAATACTGAAGTAGCTATAAATTCTTCTGGGATATGGGCTAGTCCAACATGTAGCGACTGAGCTAGAACCTTCGCGTCTAGATCCATTTGAGGCTCTACCGTAGGTGCTGATGTTCGAGCTCTGGACTGAGCTTTGCCTCTACCTCTACCCATAATCGTAGCTGTCATTGGAGCTTCATCTCTTGTCCGGTTGTAGACGTATTGCGTGTTGTCGAGATTTGCGAGAGAACAAGAGTAGACGAGTTCAATCATCAATGATAGAATAAATTCGCGCGATAGAGTAGAGTAGAAGTGAAATTGTTCCTAACTTGATAGCCTCTGAGAGATAAGTATAGACGTCTCCGTACCGATCCTTCAGATTCTACCAAGTTTGTTCATGAATTGTGAGACCTAAGCAACCTAGTGCTCTGATACCAACTTGTCACGACCCAAATTTCCAACCTTAGGGATCGTGATGGCGTCTAACACCACACTTGCTAGGCAAGCCAATGTTAGAGTTCGCTCAACTATTTCCGTTAATTAATCATTTAAATAGGATAAAACAATTTAAATTAAACTTGATCTAATGGCTTTCAATAAATAATTTTAAATATAAAATAATAAATAATTAATTAAACCGAGCCACGAACTAATTATATAAATAAATCTAGAAAAAAATGAATATTATTGATACCATCAAAGATAGATGAAAAAAATCCATTTATTTTTAGTTAGGTATTTCGGATCGAATAATGAAAATAAAGAAATTTCTTGTATAGAATATTTCTCTTTAACGAGCCTTACAAGATATGAATTTGAATTAGTCGAGTCGGTCACTAGTTTCGATAGGTAAAAATCTACGACATGACAAGAGATGAAGCTCCAAATCTCGACAACACGAACGTCTACAACCGGACAAGAGATTAAGCTCCAATGACAGCTACGATTATGGGTAGAGGTAGAGGCAAAGCTCAGTCCAAAGCTCGAACATCAGCACCTACGGTAGAGCCTCAAATGGATCTAGACACGGAGTGTAGTATCAATACAACCGACCCCATGCACTGAGTAAGTGTCGAGCCTAACCTCGACGAAGTAGTGACGAGGCTACGTCGGGGTATTAACAACATATAACCTGTGACAATAATATATACAATAACGCAACAAAACAATCCTACACGAACAAGAAATATATAACTGAGACAATAAATATAAAGCAAGAACAAAATCTAAACAAATAATTAAGTACTCCAACAACAATGAAATAACTCAGTCGTCTTTTCCAGGCCTCAGCTATAACGACCTCTCAAATGATTTCCAAGTTTCCAAACTTTAACTTTAAATAAAAGTAGTGCCAAAATATGAAAAATAGTAATATAAAATGGTAGTTTTCGAATCTTGGTTTTTCTTTGAAAATCATTAAAAATATAATTGTCCTCCCTTATCGCTCCTTGTTGCGGCACGCAACCCGATCCCGCCAGACATATTATATCAATTTATTCACCCGTATTACGGTCAATTTATTCACCCGTATCACAATCAATTATCCACCCTTATCACAACCCCTTGTCACAAAACAGATACATACAAAAATATTTTTACTAGCCAAAAAAATATATAAAATATGTATATTGTAGTAAATAAAACAGATATATACAAAAATATTTTTTTATCAACTTTTACTATTGGGAATGGCTAAAAATGTATATTTTCTCTATGACAAAAGGCAATCAATTATCAACTTGAGGTGGCTATTCGATATTCTTAAAAAGGAGAAACTGTAAGTTATGCAGCAAATTAAGCTAAGGAGAAGTTTGAGGCAGCTATTCAATATTCTTTAAAAATAATAACTGCATAATCTGTTTTGTCTAATAATCTTTTACTACTGGTCATGTGCTAAAAATGTTTTTCTAGTGTTATATGCGCAATTATCTTAGCTTTTAGTTTCTAGTCGTAGAAATGAGAATATATATATATATATATGTGTGTGTGTTCAATTAGCTTTTTCAAATAAAAATAAAACTCTTGAAGACTTAATGTATTGTAAATGGTAATGATATGAAGTTAGGTATGTGATGTAGAGAGCTTTCAAGCAAAAAAACAGGAGGACTCATATGTTGGAAAGGGTAGATGTCCTCATGGAATGTGACATCTCTACTAACAAAAATAGATTCGTTAGGTATATTATAAAACTTATACCCCTTTTGATTTGCAGCATATCCTAGTAAAACAGATTTGATTGCCTTTGGGGCAAATTTATCCTTCCTTTTGACATTTGTGGCATGACAAAGACATCCTATTACTCTCATGTGCTGCAAAGAAAGTGCTTTCCCATAGACAAGCTCATAAGAGACTTGTTGTCTAGTACTATAGATGGCAACCTAATAATAATATACACAACCCCAATGATGCATTCACCCCAAAATCTGACAGGTAAGTGTCCCTGAATTCTTATTGCTCTAGCTATTTCTAATATATTTGTGTGCCTTCGCTCAACCACTCCGTTTTGTTGTAAGGGCAAGAGCTTTAATGAGCAAATCACTACAATTGAAGTTGAAGAATTCTGAACCATTATCATATCTAAACACCTTAATTTTATGACCAAATTGAGTAGCCACCATCACAATAAAATCTTTCAATAAAACTACTACATCATATTTAAGGTGAAGAAAATAAACCCAAGTCCATCTAAAGTAGTCGTCAATCACTGTCATAAAATACCTCATTCCATTATGTGTTAAGGGGGGCATCCACATGTAAGAGAGCAAACACACTATCTGCCTTGCTACTACTAATTGGGAATGGAACTCTTGTTTGTCTTGCTAAAGGACATACTTCACAATGAGTAATACAAAACTTATCACTATTCTGAAAAGTAGTGAACTTCCTAATAACATACATGGGAACATGACCCATTCTTTTGTGCCAGAGTTCTGCAGGTATACTGCTTATTACTGCCATAGACTTCATATCTTCAAACTGGACTGTCTTATTTTGTGAACACGGAACATAAAGTCCATCTACCTCTCTACCAATCTCATTCACCCGCCCAGTGATGAGATCCTTAAACATGCAAAAATCACGAAAGAATGTGATGTGACAGTTCATATCTCAGTCACTTTTGATACAAACATGAGATTAAACTTAAAAGCTGGCACACACAACACATCTTTGAGGACTTCACCTCCTGTCAGTGAGCAATTTCTAATCTGAGAGACACCTGCTGAATCACCAGTTGGAAGTTGCACCTGTCCTAATTTTGCAACTGCAGGATTTGTAACTGATACACCAATATTCAGTGTGGATTTATCACCAACCATTTGGTTAGTTGCCCCATAATCCACAATCTATTTCAAGTTAGTTAATGCAGAAAATAAAGGTTTACCTGCCAAGTTTACGCTTGCATCAGACATGTTTTCCTTCTTTAACATGGATAAGATTTGACTATGTTGTTCCTTAGCGAAGAATGGTGCTACTTGTGCGTTCATGTAACCATTCATTCACCAAGTTGGTCTTTTTTCCTTTGAAATCAGCTGAATCCTATCACCTTATAGCAATTCTCGTTCGTGTGACCTTTGATCTGACAAACCTCACATTTCACTAGCTTGAAGCAAATGTCCCTGTTATGTCCTTCCATGTTACAATAGTCACATTACATATTGTAAATTTTTTCTATTCCTCTGTCCCATTCCTGTGCCTCTTTTTGCTGTGAATAAGGTTGTAGGTTCAGTACCATCCCCCCCCCCCCCCCCCCCCCCCTCTCCAAAATTTAGCATTTTAGAAGTTGCTTTCAGACACTCATCTTGCACCAGCATAGCATATGCTTGAGTTACACTAGGAGTTGGTATCATTATAAGTATTTGACTCCTTAATTGACTATATGAGCCATTAAGTACCATTAGGAACTATATTAATCTCTGGTTTCGCAGATGAACCACACACTCCTTAGATTCATCACAATTACAACAAGGCAAAGCAACAATTGAATCCATTTCATCCCGAAGGTCTTTCAAGTTTGAGCAATAGATAATAATAGGTGAAACACATTGTGTCAGCATACAAATTGCTCGAAGCAAATGATAGATTCTCGTCACGTTAACTTTGTCAAATCTTTCCTAAAGATCATTCCATACACGAAATGCATTTGAACTATACTCCACAAAGTAAATTCGCACCTACACTGCTGGTAAGCCACGAAATCATCATTGCATTAACATCGATCCTACTTTTTCACCAGATCTCCTCTGTAATCTTCACGTCACAATGAGACATCTACGAAACCTAGCTTGTTCTTCACTAGAAAAGCTACTTTCATGGCTCGACTCCATAACGAGTATTTCCCCATTCTGATTAGCTGAATTCAAATTTGAACGACGCCAGGAGTGTTGCCTGCACCAAGGAATAAATGATGATTGTGGTCAATTACCATCGAGCTACCGTCAGTGACTCTGCTTGAAGTATCACTCATATTTTCAGTAACTATGTCTTCAATCGCCATTGAATTCGAACATTAGGGTTTTCTTGCTACACTTTCTCCGAATTCCTCATTTTTCAACGATTCTGTGAAAAATCCCTCAATTCACTAGCTAGTTAGCTCTCATACCATGTTAAGTTGGCGGATTATCAGCCATGATCGAAGAGATTAGGAGCAGAAGAAGAATGAAGACAGAGCAAGGAATAATCGATAGCTTTTAGAATAATCTAATCAACATGCAATTACATAATATGAAGCTCACCTAAATAGCTACTATAACTAGCAATATATACAATCAACTAACTGACTTAATTAATCAACTAACTAGCTACATGTACAATTGTCCCTAGCTAGTGTCCAGCTCAACATTAGTGCATTGTATTGCATCTATCTAATTCCTTTACCGATACAATATAACGCATCTAATGAATTTGTGCATAGTGCACAGAGTTTGTTTAATGAATGTCATGTTTAAATTTTAGACATAAGAACAAAACCAAAGTAAAGATCCATGAGAAGCAACCAAAGTCATACTCCCCGTGCGTCAAATTATCTGTCGTCTTTCTCTTTTATACGTCCCTTAAGAAAATACGGTTATTATGTCTTAAAGATATAATCTCTCTTCATTTAGTTGTCTTTACTCATAATTGAGGTATTTGTCGTCGCCAAGAGCAATTAATATTAAAGATAGAATAGGAAAAATATAATTAATTTAGGGTGTGTTTGGTATAATGGAAAATATTTTCCATGGAAAATGCTTTTCAAGAAAATATTTTATTGGAAAACAAGTAGTAATCTTACTCATTTTCATGTGTTTGGTACGCAAATTAAGGAAAATAACTTCTCAAGAGTATTCATAAATGATAATTTAGATACAATAAACACGAAGCCATAAACTTTCGAACCGACAACCTTCTGAACTCATAAATTTCATAAACTCCTGAACCGCTAAACTTTCGAACCCGTAAACTTTATTATTTCTAAACGCGCAAACTTCCAAACACATAAACCTCCAAACTGATAACTTTGGAACTCATAAAATTTCGAACGTGTAAACCAAAAAGTAAAAAAACCATAATTGAAAATATAAATAATTTTCTTTTTGCAGGGGAGAGAGGGGGCAAAAAACAAAAAATCGAAAATACCACACTTTTTTTTGCAGGAGGGGGGAACAAAAACAGAAAACAGAAGAAAAACGAAAAAACTGAATATCGAAAGTACAAAAAAAGATTTTTTTGTGTGTGCGCGGGGAGGGAGGGGGGATTAGGGTTAGATGTGAGGGTAAGTGGAGTTTTTGAAAAATGTTTTCTTAAAATTTTCTAGGGAAGTCATTTTCCTCCAATTTGAGAAAAATGTGATATATAGGAAAACATTTTCCAATCTATTTTGTGCAACCAAAAAGTGGAAAATGGGAAAATATTTTTCGAAAATATTTGTTATCATACCAAACACACCCTAGGGGTCATTTAGTTGGAATACGATTTATACCGGTTATATTGGTATAAGTTATGCTGAAATTGTTGTTTATTCATTATTTGGTATGTTGTATTAAGAATGACAATTGCATAACTTCTAAGAAGAAGATGTAAGTTATACCGGTACTAATTGCCCCACCGTCTATAAGGTACCCAAACGACCCCTTAGTCTTGAACTTCTAAAATTATAAATAATTTGGGACAACTATTTTTAGTATTACATTACTACTATTAATCAATGCAAGTGGATAATCTAAAAACTCAAGATAAAAATAGGAGAGAGAAATCATCAATATTTTTATAAATCACGAGGACCGTTAGGGTGAAATTAACAAAAATGAGCTGCTTTTAACAAAACTTCCCGCTCAAAATTCAAAATCAATTTCACTCAAAGCCATATCCAACAGTTCCAGACCCCCCCAACACACCTACACTCTCTCACACTCTGTCGAGCAGATCCACAGAAAAGAAGCAAAAGATCTTCCGCAAAATCGTTCGAAAATGCCAGTTCCAGTAGTAGATGAAGAAGAATTACATAAAAAATTAACCGAAAAAATTGCTAGGGTTTTGGACGAAGCTCGATCGTCAAATGCAATGCATCAACGGAAGCTCAAGGAACTCTCGGCTATCCGTTCCGTTACGAAGTCACCGGAGAAGTTTTTCGGTGCATTCTCGAGAGCGTTAACGCCGTTATTCGACTTTCAGCGTCGTACGGCTTCAGCTGAGCGAATCATCCGCTTTGTCGCCGTTTTCGCCAGTGTGCGCGACGGCAAAAATGCGTCGGATTGTGACGCGTTATTGGAGAAGTTTCTAGAGTTTTTGCTTGTGGCTGCTGCGGCGGCTAATAAAACTGTTCGGATTAGGGCTTGTCAGATAATTTCTGAGGTATGGATTTTTTAAAAGTTTTTAAATTAGAGAAAATTGTATTTATGCTTTTGCACCCCTGTTTCGCCTACTTATTTGGATATAATATTTATTCGATTTGCTTTGGATTTTGATAAATAATAGAGAAAATTATAGTTTATGTTTTAAGGTCCGTGTACTCGCTACCCTCCCTAGACCCCACCCGTGGGATTATACGGGGTATGTTGTTGTAGTTGTTGTTGCATACTTATTTGAATTAATCATTGGATGAGAAAATGTGAAATAGTGTATAATTGTCAATTAGCTGAGCAGAGAGAAAGGTGGAGGATCAGATTCTGCTTTGAATTTTGATTAATTAAAGAATTTTGAGATGATATGTCATTTGATAAAGCACATCCATAAAGACTGAGACAAGGTTATTAAAAGCGAGCGCTTCTCGCTTCGAGCGAGGGGCAAGGTCTGCGCTTTTCGGACATTACTTCTTTTTGCTACTGCTCGACGCAGTATTAATGCTGTATCTGACAAAAGTGATGAATGTAGTAAAAAGTGCAGCTTTTGGCCACACCTCAAAAGTGAAACATTAAAGATTGGGAAACTCTCTAGCACTTTCGACGCATGTTTTTATTGTGACTTTAGTTGTTATACTGCACTTTTTGCACTGTGAAGCCAGCTTTTAAATTCACTATTTTAGTTGTTATACTTTGCCTTTGCTCACTATTTTAGTTGTTATACTTTGCCTTTGCATAATATTGGTGTGAGATGATTTAAATGGAGTCACGTGGTCAGTGAGGATTCATATAGTTGGCCCCAACTTATTTGGGATTGAGGCGTAATGTTGTTCTTGTTGCGATTTGAGTTTTTGTATGTACGTATATATCTAGTTGATTTGGAAAAAATATTCATGTTACAGATAGAGGAGTACCGTACCCTAAAAAGTTTGTTTTTCACTTTGGTAGAGTAACAATCTCAAAATTGTTGACTCTGTTATTATTAGTTTAAACTCTTTTGGTTGACCGTGAATGCAAGAAAAAAATAGAAAGAAATCTTGAAAGGAGGTCAAGGATTGACTTGAAATATAGTTAGGAGAAAATGCACAGTAGTCAATGTGCATAGAGAAGGAAAATACTGCATCAGAAAGAGCGTAAGGTGAAAACCTAATGTGGTAGTCTTCTACATAGGAAATTAGGAATTACAAGGTCCTCTATTTTCCAATAACTTTTGAAGAATACTAAATCTGCAGGTTTTCCACATAGAACCCACAAGCCGTGCCTTTTTATTTCTGTCATACACATCCTAAAATAATGTTTTGTGAATTTCAATTTCTTCACTCCCATTTCAATATTTCTATGATGATGCACCAATTTTTCCTTAGGAATTTCCTTTCCCCTTCTAGTAGTTTCCTCAAAAGAAAAAGAAATCTTTTGGCTCTTGTCTGTACATTTGCAATTTATGGGCATAATTTAAACTATGAATGCTTCTTTAGAGAGTAAGGATTTTATAATAACCGTAAATTAGAAAGACCATATGCACTTTAAATTTGAAGTTAGAATCCACGTCATTGTAGTTCTGTATCCTGACAATTAGCTATTTATGCCTTGTTTTTAGGAGAATGACATGACAAATGAAGATTCAACTCAAATTTAAAATAGGATGCATGAGACAAATTTTTACCTGAGTGTTATACCACAGGAAGATATATACCAAAGTGAAATACAAGTTTATAGAACAGTCTTGGGACCAATGATGTTATATCATAGTGAATTTTGTACCTCTAATACCCAAAAAATTTATAACAGGGGTGTTAATGTTGTAAAATGCGGATGTTAAGTTGGATGTTGCATTCACAAATTTTGACATAATTAGAAATACTCATATCCGATAGAGGGTGAGTACAACAACAACAACATACCTAGTAAAAACTCACAAGTGGGGTCTGGGGAGGATAGTGTGTACGCAGTCTTACCCCTACCTTGTGCCGGCAGAGAGGTTGTTTCCGATAGACCCTCGGCTCAAAACAAACATGCATAATCAATCACAACAAAGGGTGTGTACTATTCATATTTATGTGAGTAGTACACACAAATATAAAGTGAGAGAAGATTGTCTAATATGGTTTGGTCATGTCCTACGCAAACCTAGAAATACACTAGGTAATAGGTGAGACCTTGTGATGATTGAAGGTGCTAAATGGGGATGAGATATGCCTAAAATCACAAGGTGAAAAGTAGTAGAAAAGATGTTTGCTTGAAATCAATGTGAACTTATCCGAGAAAAAAACAAAGGAAAGTTAAAAGATTCATATACGTGACACTAGTTAATTGAGATTAAGACTTAGCTGTGACTATGCTTACATTGGGTTTGGTGTTCGCCACGAGTCTTTTTTGGTTAGAGATTATATTAGTGTAGGGTTAAATTCTAGAGTTGGCCATTAGCTATAGAGAACCCGTAGTTTGTTTTCTAAGGCAAATTACTATTATACTGATAAAATTGGCCCGAAAGTGTAAACTAGATTTAGAGGATTCATACAGCTAACCCCAACGCTTCTTCAATAGTTCGTAGTTGATTGAATTTATACTAAATGAGTTATGTAATATCACCTTATATATCCTTTGGTTTTGGGAATTTTGTTAAATGTAGGCAATGGTTTAAAGTTCCCCTTTATTCAAAATATGGTTAATTTTGATTTCAGAAGTTTCTCTTTCTTGTGCTTTCTTTTGTTTTTCCTCTTTTATCTCTATGCCATGATAGAATTACCCATACCTTTTATAAATTGTAATCTCATTGACGATTTTCTTGTCTTCTAGATCATAATGCGATTACCAGATGACACAGAAGTCAGCTCCGAACTTTGGGATGAAGTTATAGAGAGCATGAAAACACGTGTTGGTGATAAGGTCGCTTCTGTCCGTACCTTTGCTGTGAGGGCGCTTTCACGGTTTGTTAATGACTCAGAAAATGCTGACATTTTGGAACTATATCTGGAGACACTTCCTCTTGAACAAAATGCGGTGAGCTTTTTCTTACCTATGTGTGTAACAGTGTATTCCCCTTAGTTGATAATGATGCATCACACTTCATTACGTATTGCTCAAAACAGTCAGTATGTGACTCATTTAGTCTATATTTTGCCTGATACTAGCGAAGAATCTTTAACATCTGCACATGATATACTCCATCTTGAAACTTTCCTGAAATGTCTTAGCATAACTATATCAAATGATTGTATTAATGAATTCCTCTATATTGGCTTTTTTTTGCAGGATGTCCGTAGGACAATTGTCTTATCCCTTCCACCATGTCATGCATCTTCTGCAGCAATAATTGATTGCACACTGGATGTGAGTGAATCAGTACGCAAAGCAGCTTATTCCGTGATTGCTAGTAAATTTCCCCTGCAGAGCTTCAGGTAACTTCAAAACCATTGCCTACCTGTATCATCTTTGCCTTACTTTTTGCTTCATCTTGGCATGGTATCCATTCTTTTCTTGGGAATCACTAAAGAAGTGTGTATTTTCACTTATTTTGTATGCATCTCAACAAGATGATCATCAAAATTTCTGCATAGATTATACCTCATGTCTGTGGCTATATGTACAGTTAGAGCTATTATTGGTGTCAGTCAAACTGGTTTCACTGCCTGACATTCTCCATTTGCCATTTACGATCAACTCATCAATATTATGTCCTAAAAGAAACAACAAAACTCAAGTTCAGCTAAGTACTTCATGCCCTTGTTTGCTTCTAGGTCAATATAGAGAGATTTCTATAAAAGGTTATTCTTTTCTTTAAAGTTGTCTGTTAGCATTCCTGCTTTTACATGAACAAGAACTGCAGAGGGTTTCGACAAGCAAACAAGTATAGTTCTTTAATCGCGGAATTTGTGATGGCCATTTGATATAACCTGGAAAAGAGTCTCGGTGAGGGTCTTCTTTTGTTTTGAGTTTTGGTATTCTTGATATTTTTTGTGTATGTTTTGTTCCTTGTTGCGTAATTTATGATAAAAAACAGTTAGAAAAAAAATTTCTTTTTAAATTCTTTTAAGGACATTTAAATTGATGCTAGCATAGATGTTAGTTAGCAAGACATCAAAGAACTTCTGCTGTCCTAATATCTTATCAAATTCACTCACTTGTCAAAGAGAATAAAGGGGCTTTGATAAAATTTACATGTTTTTGCATTAACTCTGGACGCTTTGGTGCTTAAATTTCATAACCTAATTCACCACTAAAAGGAGTCAAGCCCATGTGATACTTTCTGCTGTGAGTATCGGCCGGATATTTTATAAATCAGTGAAGCCTTACGATTTCATGGTTAATTGAAAATTGGTACTGTATGCTTGTTGGATCAACTTCATACACATTCCCTTGGGTGCATGGTATAAAAAATAAATTTCATACACATGCTTGAATCATGTTCTCTAATTTGACCAAGATCAGCCAAGTAATTCATGCCCTTGTATGCATGTTGGATCACATGCATAGGGCTGATTTAATTAGTTAACGACTTAACGTACGTTCCAACTCATCGATATCCTATAATAAATGTTTTCTACATCTGGCAGCATCAAGCTCAGAACACTTATTTTGGAGAGAGGACTTGCTGATCGCTCTTCATCTGTTGTAAAGGAGTGCTTTAGGATGATGAAAGATGAGTGGCTCACCAAGTGTTGCAATGGGGACCTGGTAGAACTACTTAAATATCTTGATGTGGAAACATATGAATCAGTGGGAGAGTCTGTAATGGACAGTCTGTTAAAAGCAGGCTTGGTTAAGCTGCAAGATGGTCAAAGTATGAGGCAATTTTTGACATCGAACAGTGACACTGTTGAAGGTTGGTCTTGCAAACTAAAATATTTGATATCTGCTTCTTTTTCTTTCTCGGAATGACTTTATATGCTTATTGATTGGCATAATTCGAGATATTCATTTCTGTTTTAAATAAGAAACTATGTTTAGTGTTAACTCTTTATATATGTTTTCTGAAAATGATCTGTTCTAGTTAAGGCAAACTGCTTCCCTAGTTTAACCTTCAGTTACAATGTTACATATAAGGTTAGAGATACTCAATTTTCGTTCTTCATGTAATTGATTGTTTCTAAAACTTGGAGCAATTTGTGTTTGCAGTTCCAACATTTAATTGCATGTTCTCTTTGCTTACCAGGCAATTGTAGCATCCAACTCATGGAAGCAGAAACTGCTTTCTTTTGGAGAGCTGTGAGTAAACACTTGCAAATGGAGGCACATGTGAGTATTTAATATTTGTTTAGCAGATCTTAGGCTATTTCTTCAACTGTTTGAATTTATCATCTCGCTGCTTAAAACTCCTTAAAACATAGGGAGTTACCTGTTATCATACAGTGAAATGCCAAGAAGGGTTATCCTTCTCTTTGTTATTTAACATTTACCTTCTCTCGAATGTTTCAAGATCCTCATTGGAAGATTGAATTAAGAAAAAGTTGAACAACTATCATGCTTGACTTAATTAATTAAGCAGTAAATGGATTCAATTTCAAATGTCGTTAGCACATACAGATGACACCAAATAGATTAAATATAAATTACTATGTAATTTAGCACCCAAGGGTGTGGCCTAGTGGTCAATGAAGTGGGTGAGAACCATAATATCTCAGGCTCGGAGGCAAAAAATACTAAGTGATTTCTTCCCATCTATCTTTCCGTGGAATTAATCGAGGTGCGCGCAAGCTGGCTCGGGCACCACGGTTATAAACAAAAATTCCTATGTATTTTTGTGTTTGTATAAAGGGTTTGTATGGATTGCCTGATGTAGATTGATTGGAGTTATCTGTCTGGTTGGGCTAGAGCATAATGTGGTCAGTGCATATGCAATTCCAGATTGTGCAGGTCCAGCTTACAGAGCCTCGGTCTGCTGTGCTAGTTTTTGGAACTTAATCATTTTAAATTCGTCTTGATTATTATCTGCATAATAACGGGCTAATGAGATAACTATTGTGTAATCCATGTGTAGCATACATGCATAATGCTAAATAAGGTACTATGTGCCAGTCCTTGTTAGTTCATGCGTTTAATGAATTGCTGACGGTAGTCCGTTCCATATTTGATTTTCTTTTTTTGTAAAATGTTGAAGTGTGTGACCATTTTATTTATAAGTTTAAGCTTCTCGAGTGCATACATTCTATTACTTAATTATGTTATGCCTCAATACGCCTCCTTCAATGTTATCAAAGGCGCGCTTAAAGTGCGGTTAAGCCCTGAACCGAGGCTCAAAACATATTGAGCACTTCGCCTCGCTTAGCGAGCACTTTAGCAATGTCATCAAAGCTCTAAGGCATATTTTTCCTTGCCAATGAGCGTAATCCCGAAGAGGCCACACTAAAAAATTGATATTTCACTTTATTGTAAATTTTCTTCAATTTCTTAGTTCATATATTTGGTATTCATGCTTATAAATATTAGTTTTGGACTACACATACGTATTTATTGTTTTTCTCCATTTGCGCCTTTCTTCGTTAAAGCCCATGCTTTATTTACGCTTTGCGCTTAAAGCCTCAACATACCTTAGAGTTTTTTTGTGCCTTTTGTCTTTGATAAGACAAGCCTCCTTACATGTGGGTGTGATTCCTTTTCATTGGCCAAACACGTAAAAATAATTCTCTTTTGGGTGACAGTGAGATTTGAACCTAGGAATTACCAAGAATAAGAATGAGCCTTGCTCTGATGCCATGTTAAAGTGACCATCTCATCTAAAAGGTTATGCTATTAGATAGCACAATTTTACTTAATTATATCTTTAACACATCCCTCCTCATATGCGGGCTTGATTCTTTTTTATGAGCCAAGTACGTGAAAATCCTTTTTGATAATAGATGGCGGCGAGACCTCTTTAATTTATTTAATTATGTTATGTCTCACCATAAAAAAATGCAGTTGGTGCTTTTGACTAAGTAGAGTCTAGGAATTGGTCATTCCTGCTTGAATAAGTGTTTTTGCTACTATCTAATCCTATTGAGGTCACTCAGAGGCGGACCCAAGAATTTAATGCAACCGGGGCACAATATTTTGTTCAATAAGTGCCCCCTAAAAGCTTTTAACGTTAAGGGTGCCAAATGATTTAAATTAATCATTTTCAAGGTATACAAATATACCTATAAAAGATTTCTGCAGAAATTTACGGGGTCCGGTGACCCCTCACCTAAGCCATTAGGTCCGCCTCTGAGGTCACTTATGTCCATTGTCTTCAACTTGAGTTTTGTGAATGCCAGTGATGAAGGTCCAAAATAAAGGTTGCTGGTTCCTTCACATTTTTCTTGTAGAAGTCTCTAGGAACATATCTTAGCATGGTATAAGGATTTTTCGACTGAATTAGCTACAGACTAGTTACGGTTATTTGTAGCGTATTCTGGCTGTGTAAAGTTTCTGAGCACTGGAATTTAGTGTCACAGTGCATAGTGGGTTTAATTCTTGGTTTATTGCCATTTATCTATCTTAAGTACGAAAAAAGTCTATTGCTATACAAACTTTTTATTTGGATGACTTGTGCCAAAATCTTTTGTCATATCATGAAATTATTCCTAATGATGACCAAACAGGCAAAGGGCTCTGATGCTGCTACAACAACAGGGACAGAATCTGCTGTATATGCATCAGAAGCTTCAGATAAAAATGATCTTCTTGACCGAATTCTACCTGCTTCTATTGGAGACTATGTTCAATTGATTAAAGCGCACATAGTTGCTGGTGAGGAATTTATCCATGGTTCTCTAATTTCTAAAACCCTCTGTTTTATTTTCCTTCCATATTTTGCTATTAGTGACAGAGATTATTGCAGGAATCAATCACCGATTTGCATCTCGGCAACTGCTATTACTCGGTGCAATGCTTGATTTTTCTGATGCTACAAACAGAAGAGTTGCAAATGAATTTCTGCAGGAGTTGCTTCACATACCCCCGGATCATGAATTAGATGAGCATGACAATGAGGTTGTCATAGGAGATGGTATCAATCTTGGAGGTGACAAAGATTGGGCTGCTGCTGTATCAGAGTTGGCGAAAAAAGTCCATGCAGCTCCAGGAGAATTCGAAGAAGTAGTTTTACGTGTAGTGGAGGAGCTTGCTAGGCCTTGCAGAGAGAGGACTGCAGACTACATGCAGTGGTTGCACTGTCTTGCTGTGATTAGCCTTCTGTTAGAAAATGTTCAGTCTTTTCGCTGGATGCATGGAAAATCTATAGAACCGACTGAAGTCCTGCACTCTGTATTGCTGCCTGGGGTCTGTATCTTGGAAAAGTTGCCTTCTCTAATCTTTCTTTTTCCCTCAGTTATTTTATCTGATGTTATCCATTCATTTATTTACGCGTTCATTTGTGTTCTTGGGGATAATGCATTGGATGTATTATTATAACCTTCAGTTTCTTGCTGTTGGTTCCTCTGTTATCAACTTTGTAGCATTCTGAGCTATTTTGTATTGTTCTGAAATGCAGGCAAAGCATGTACAGCTGGACGTTCAGAGGGCTGCCATTAGGTGCCTTGGTCTCTTTGGATTGTTAGAAAGGAGACCCAGTGAAGATTTAGTAAAGCAATTAAGGTCTTCTTTTGTTAAGGGCCCCTCTTCAGTTACTGTTATGGCTTCTAAGGCGTTGATTGACCTTGGAATGTGGCATGGTCCTAATATAGTTGATAAAGCTATGAACCAAGATCTCTCATCACAACTCCAAGATCATAAAATTAAAATGTTATCTGATATCAAATTTAGCATTGGAAGTGAGGATTTGGAGATAGAATTACTTGACCTGTTATATGCTGGATTGAAGAAGCACAATGCAGGTGATTCTGATGACTGTGTTGAATATGAGACAGTTCAAACAGTTCTTGGTGAGGGCTTTGCTAAGACTCTTCTGCTAAGTAAGAAGTATCTGAGCACACCTGCTTTGTCAAATCCGCTGCTATTAGCTGAGCTCATAAGCTTGTATTTCTGTAGTGAGAATAAGGAACTTGGGAGGTAAATCTCTTTGCCGTTCACTTTATTTTATCTCATCTTCTGAAAATTCCACCTGATATTATTTTACCTCACAGGTTGAAGCAATGCCTTTCTGTATTCTTTGAGCATTATCCTTCCCTCTCATTGAACCACAAGGTTTATAGAATTTCAAATTTGTGCATGCAAAATTACGAGAATTGGATAGATCAGTTTGTGATTTTGGTTTTGGATTATTATAGAAAACTTTTGGTTTGCAATGCAGAAATGTTTATCCAAGGCTTTCATGCCAGTAATGCGCTCTTTGTGGCCAGGCATCTATGGCAATGCCACTGGATCTACGTTCATGGTCTCTAATATGCGCAAGCGTGCTACCCAAGCATCGCGTTTTATGGTGCAGATGATGCAGGCTCCCTTGTATTCTGAGGAAGCTGCACCAGCCAATGAAAATGGTAATGAAAACCACATTGATTCAGCTGAACCTTCATCTGAGTACGAGACTGGGGAAGAAGGGCTTGCAATATGTATCGCCGCAGAGGTATTTATTCACAGCTTAGGCTTCAGTGCCCTTATGCTTAGTTTAACGAGCATCTCATATACAATACTTACACTAGTGTTCCTGTTCTGTTTAATGGAATGGAAATTTCTTTGTGTTGTCTGTCAAGGTGGCCAGCTTCCATGCAAAGAAGACAGCTGCAGAGAAAGCATATGTTTCTGCACTGTGTAAGGCACTATCCTTGCTTCACTTTAGACCAGCAGAACAAGGAGCTGTCAAGTTAATGAGGCAGCTATTGAATCGTGTTGCTGAATCTGTACTTTCTGAAAACGAGCTTCTTAAGGAGTTGAAACAGATGGCTGAAAGGCTAAAGAGTTTAGACAAATCTCCAGACCAGAAACTATCATCTGATGAAGTTACAGTTATTTTAGGTAACTATTTCTGGTTTAGCGGCTATAAAACTGCAGTTACTATTTCATTTTATTTAGAAACTTTGAAGAGTCATCGCACACCCTTTTCCTTTCTCTTTGACGAAACACTTGAAGTCATCGGTGTTTCTTTTTTCTTTTTTTTTTGGGGGGGGGGAGGCCAAAGATGAGATGTTAATATCACTTCCACATCCAACAATGATGTGAATGTAGCTGGCATTGCTTCCTCAGTCTGTGATCAATACACAAATAGTAGAAAAGTATTTTTCTTAGCTGTGAAAATGTTGCCAGTTTAGTCTCTATATTTGTTTATGAGTTCAACTACTATACATTGATATTCTAAATTTTTTTTGCACTATCAGGTCATATAAAAATAATTATAGGTAACTACCATAATAAATGGATTAGTAACTTATGAAATAAGGTAAGCGAACTCCTATAGTAGGTTAAAAATGCACTGATAGTGTGACTGTGAGCACATATATGTTAATTCTTTGTTGTTATTTACTAGATTTATATTCTTAGAAGATTCTAATCATAATCCACTCAATCTTTCAGACATTTGCTTATCGTAATTTTATTAACATGCTTTATTATGTCTCAGGAAAGCTGGATCTTGATATCGTACTTGATGAGGATGACTCAATGGAAGTACTGCCAACTCCAGCGCCAAAATCAACCAGACCAACTCGTGCAAGGAGACGAGCTAAGGAAGCAATAGAATCTTCATCAGATGAAGAATTCCCCCTATCAGCTGTTCCTACTAATCCTGCTGTAACGAATACTCGGTCACAGAGGGCTAGCAAGACTGCAGCATTGTCAAAGATGGCCGTCAAAACCATAGTAAAAATTGATGAATATGATGATGAGGAGGAAGACGAGGAGGCAGATTCTCAATCTGATGTTACATCCGAAGATGATTCTGAGGTAGAGGTATAATAAGCACATTCTCTCCTGTGTTCTTCACTTTATTATTTGTTTGAATACTCTTTGTATTATGATAAATCACGTATTATGATATACTGGTGTTCTGCTTGTGTGCATCTCGTACAACTAGCAGAATACTGTCCTAATATATTTTTAACTAAACAATTCCTTTACCTGTGGCTCTTGAGGATATCTTGTTTGTGTTTTTTCATTGTATAACATTAATTGATTCCCAATGTAACAAAGAAAATTTTATGTTTGGTTTGAAAGGTGCTATTTGTACATCATATAAGTTATAACGTCTGTTCAGCAGAGTAATGTCTTTGGTTTGTTAAGGTGCTACTTCTTATAACTTTTGTACTATGTTCAGCGTAGATTGTCAAATGATTTAATTCTAAATGTAAAATTATTTGTTTTGGAAAATGTTTGAGAAAACCATAGGTAAAGTAACTAACCACTTGTCTTGTAAAAAATTATAGTATTTGTTGAGATAGTGGAAATGACTTCCTTTATGGAAACGTTTAAAGTGTTAAAGTTTTATGCATCGATTGTGTAAAATATATTTATATAATTATATCACTTAAATAATTAAAACTAAATTTTTTGACATATATTAACTGGTAATTTGGTAAAAATAATAGCGAATCTCTTGAATCCAATGTGAAATGGTAGAGAAATCGATGAAAGTGTAACGTTTCCATTTTGAGTTCTAGATTTTTATGGACTTTTCAGCCCTAGCCAATAGAATTCAGCCACAATATGTGGATCTAAAACATTTTCATGTCTTCTTATTTGTCTAGATAGGCATTAAATAACCTTATAATATATAATTAGAGTGAATAAAGTGATGTGTCATGGTGTTGCAGTTTTAAAATTAAGTGGTGGGAAACAGGAGTTAGTATATTTGTAGAGGAGAACGATTTAGCTCATCTATGATGTAAGTTATTTTCCCTTACATCACTATCTCGCATTTAATATGGGATATTTTTTTAAAAAAATCAATAATTTAAGACAAATATACAGTAAATTATACATAATTACTCTGTCCAATAGTTATATTGTCCGCCTTGAACCTAATCTCACGTTGCCTTAAAATGTGTCACAATGTTTAAAATTTTACTTCCTTATATATCTTTTTGTGTTTACCTATGTTTACATGTTACATACACCTCCTTAAGAATTTGATGTTCGCATTGAGATTTATCTTATCATTGTTTATGATCGCACACGGAGTTTCTTTGATATAAAATTTAACAGTTTATTCTACTTATTATTTTCTCCAATTCTTTAAGTTGATTTTTTTATTGTTTTCACATATAATAAGAAATTTATTTTCTGGCATTTATTAACAATAAAACTAACCATATTAACCTTAATTTATTCATTGGAAAGGTACCAAGTACTCCGAGTCACTTGACTCCAAGGGCACTTTGGAAAAAAGAAATTATTACCTTTTGATATCTGAAAAAACCAAATATTATGGACCATAAAAAATGTGAAAAAATCAATTAAAGTGGACCGAAGAGAGTACTAATTATTTGTGTTGGAGCTAGACATATGTTCAACTTTAAAATGAATTATTAAAGTCTATGTTATATGTACAGTCATACCTCTCTATAACATCATCCCTGTATAATAACACTTCTCTATAAAAGTCAAGATTTTTCGGAACCAATTTTTATGTTATATTATAAAATATTCTCTATAACAACACTTCCTATAATATCCAAAAATATTTGGAAATCGAAACAAACAAGGTTATTATTGAATGGTTTGACTGTATATATTTGGTGCTAGGCTATCACAGAATTAACGTGATAAGAAAACATTTTATGCCTTATGAACACACCGTTGATTATTATTAAAACAAAATCCTGTTTGGCTTTTTGAGGAAATGTAGAGTTTTCCATGAGGTAATGTTGATGAACCTAAAAACAAAGCTTTAACTAAAGCACCCATCCCAATGTGAATGAACCCTCTGAGAAGTACCAATTTCCTATATACAAAAATTAAACTTAGCTAGACATTAAACATTTATTATTCCAAGAAAAAGAGAAAAACCAAACAAGTACATGTGCATTTAATTGAGTAGATAGTTGGGAAGTTCAAATTTCAATATCAAAGGTCCAAATAAATATCCTAAAGTCTAGGCTCCAATCTACCATATGACTTAAAGTTTTATTTTTTTTGGAAATTGATACGGCTGCTTTCAAAATAATAACTGAAAAATGTATATATAAATACATTATGTATGTTATATATAAAATAATTACAAATTTTATATATTGTTTGGCTATCGAATGTAAATAGTTTTTGGTCCGGAGGAAAAGTAAAAAAAGCCCTATTTTTCCTCTTTCTTTTCATCCGATGCACAATATTTGTATTAGTATATAACTAATTGAGTTCCTTCGAAAAATTTCATATTAAGAATAAAACGTTCTGTGATAAAGATGACTTTATACTTAAAACTCGAATTCAAGATTTCATGACTTTTCTTGCATGAATCAAAGCTACATGACCGACATTGTAGTTTGATTCTCTAAATTAAATAAACAAAGTAAATGAGAGACAAGATTTCTATTTTGACACCGACCATCCATGTTTCACGATCGTCTATGAAAAACCTATTATGACATCTTTAGTTTTTTATACTATCTTGTTTTTTGTTATTCTTTTTGTTTTCATTCATAAAGTCAATGGTCGTTTTGGATGGAAAACGGCTCATATTTCTAGAAAAAACTAGTTACTAGAAGATAATTCTAACATATATTATACGAATTTTATTGCAGAAATAGAAAAATTCAAAGGTCTCTATATGCGTGTTTTCTATTTCTCTTGGTAATGTCTTTCTTTCTGAATATATACATGCCATGTTTACGTGGAGATGTAAGACATGCCTTGTTAGAAACTCATACATTTATTGGCTGAAAAATCAAAATGTAACATCTCTTAGTAATCTGTATTTGTAAAGTAATCCGTAATTATAGATACGTAGAAAAGACATATATTAATTTGAGTACACTGAATTCACAGTATTTCCTTAAGAAACTTAATCCACTCCTAGCATACACAAAGTTATCTTCAGACCCCAGTATTTCAATGAACACAAATGACGCCAGCGATCACACTTACTTTGTTTCATTTTGTAAGAAAACAATGCAGAAAGGAAGAAGAGATTTCAGAATTTTCGCAAGGAAAATCTGTAGGAAAGATCATGTATGCAACTCTTCATGTAAACGATTGCAACTCAATCAATTAAATTATTTGACCAAATTCAAATCGCGAAGTTAAGCTGAGCGAGCGACGATGGCGCGAGACTTGCCCTCTTCTCAAATGTTTAAGAGTTATATATACTCATCAAAACTTTTTTCTTCCTCCAATATGGGACACTGTCCCTTTGTCAAAGAGAGAGATTCAATTTCTTTTATTTTTTCCTCCATTTTTCATTCACTCTTTTTAAAGCTAAAACAAGCTTAAATCAAACAACAACTAATTTAGAAATTCTCTAAAAAGTCAAAGGTGGTTTTGTGCGATTGATTCTTACCTCTAGAAGATAAAAGTAACACAAAACAAGAATTATTGTGGAATAACAATTATTTATTTATTCAAGTTCGAGTTTTATATATGGAGTAGTGGTTATTAGGGAGTGATTACATCCAATATGGTACTTCCTAGCGCGAGTCTAGATTCAGTTACACTTTCACTATAGGTATCGATCACCGAATGAGAATTAAAATAAAGAAGATAAACGTAGCACTCATTTTGTGAGCTAGGAGGCTTCCTCGTTCATACACAAGAAAGGGGTTCTTAAATGTTATACCTAATTTGCTGTTTTTTCATTTTTGGAATTTTCTGAAATTGTGGGCGGAATTTAAATGCGTTTCCTTTGGATAATTTCCAATCTGAAAAAAGGGGCAAATTCAATGATATGAAAGAAACAACTAAAACAAAGTTTCACTTATTGTTTATTTATTTATTTTGCAATTAAGTGTGTTTTTGAAAGACCGGCGGATTTTGTCCAAAGAAGGAAGACTTGGTAAGTCAATGACAATCCATTTGTTAATTATTTATTGGAGAATTGCTAACAAAAACTTATCATATAAGGCTCGACTAATTCAAATTCATATCTCGTAAGGCTCGTTAAAAGAAATATTCTATACAAAAAAATTCTTTATTTTCATTATTCAATCCGAAATACCTAATTAAAAATAAATAGATTTTTTTCATCTAACTATCTTTGATGGTATCAATAACATTCATTTAGTGGGCGTTATAGGACATAAGAATTGTAAAATTTCGGAAAAAATTAAAAAAAATTAATTAAGTGAAAATGATATTTGAAAATTAAAGTTGTGTTTGGACATGAATATAATTTTTAAGTTTTTTTGAATTTTTGTGAGTGAGTGATTTTAAGTGAATTTTGAGAAACAGATTTTTAGAGGTTTTTAAATTTTCGAAAAATTTTAAATTTTATTTTCAAATAAAAATTAAAAATATTATGACCAAACCCGAATTTTAAAAAAAACCCGAAAAATTTGCGAAAAAAGTGAAAAAAAGATCTTATGCCCAGGAAACACGTAACAAGAAGTGGGCCAATCCTTCCATGACCTCACCTTAGTTAATCAGCACTAATAATTCTACAATTTTCTAAAACTTAGGGCTTGAAATATTTCTACCTTTTGTTCTCTAGTGCTTTGTAACACAGATTCTCATTATTACAAAAAAAAATTCGTTCGATATATAATATTATATTTGAGCAAAATTAAATTTTAAGTTGCGCTTAAAAGTCGCACATTAAGAGGTAAAGCACTTCTTAAAAAGTGATTCCATTTTCAAAATTCGAACCTAAATTATTTATTTAAGAATATTCTCGGATCATTCCACCACAACTCGTATTGGTATTATTACAACTTTATAATTTTCAAAAAATATGAGTAGATAAGAATTGGTTTAAAGTGTTATTTTAAGAAATGAATCATTAGGCCAACTTGGTTTGGAGTTTTCAAAATTTTCTTATTATTTTACGAAGACTTGGTCACACTTCATTTAGAAATATTCTTCTACATATAATGAGTCTATTTAGATGTGTCCAATATTTTTGTCACTAAAGAATTAATTATTTATTTATTAGGCTAATGTCCTTAAGTTCCACGTTAAATTAGTCTCTTAATCGAAAGTTCTTTTGTAAAAATAGCACGTAGTTTTCGGACCGGTCATTCAAAAATAGTCAATGTTTATAAAGTCATTAAAAATAACCATTATTTTGCTGCAAATGGAAAGTTCCAGCATAATATACTGGAGATCGGTGCACCTATGTATGAACTTCCAGCATATTATGCTAGAACTTCAACACGCGTAAAGTGAAGATTGGTTCCCATGTGTATGAACTTCCAGCATATTATGCTGGACCGGTGTATTTTATTGGAATTTCATTATATTATGCTGGAGTATTTTACGGATGTAGAACAATGTTTTTGTTCAGATTTATTTTTACATGAAAAGTGACTAAGTTTCAATTACTTTTGAAATTGTGGCTATTTTTGAATGACCAATTGGAAATCTGGCTATTTTTTATTTTCTCCCAAAGTTTTTTGATTGGCATTCGAAATCCTCATAATCGTACGATTCAGATACTTGACGAAATAAATTGATAAAATATTGAAATAGTCTAGATGACTTATTACATGATCAGATGATCCACCTATTTATTCGCTTGGGAAGTCTAACTCAGATAAATGGAAACATCCTATAAAAGAGATATCGGGTGCCCTTTCCCATAGAGTTCACTATGCGGAGCTGCCAACTCAGCTCCGTACAACATAGAGATTAACACACTTTCGGAAAGAACATAAAATAGTAGAAGAATCTAGCATGTAATACACATCGATCAATGAAAATTCACGAATCAGAACTGTTTTAATATACCTTTTTCCATAACTTCTCATACCAATTCAACCCACTACGCTACAAATAAAGATAAAAAATATGATCTATATATATATCACGAAGAATAAAGAGATATCGTTATATCCAAAAAATTGAGTTTCCATAAGGATAGGTGAATATGGGGATAAAATCTTTTTTCTCCCTTATATCGAACCTATATATATTTATGCATTTTCGAAGAGAGAGTCGATTCAAATACAACCATTCATCCAGCTCGCCATCGAGCCTTATAGTCAAAGTTTTTTCGATGTGTCCGACATTCGTATTAGGGCCCAACCAAATCCTAATTCGCACAAAGGAGTCCCATATTATTAAAGATAATGCACTCCCTAATAATGACGACTCCATATTCAAAGCTCAAATAGGAAATATGTAGTTAAAGATGAACGACTCCACCCCTCCACAACAACCCTTATTTGAAATATACGCCATTACTATTTCTAGATAAACACATGGTTGAAATTCCTAAAACAGAGAATCTAGATAATCATATTGCATGCATTAATATAAAGTGATTAAAAGGAACATGGTTTACATTATTGAAAATTCAAAACATCCTTAAATTCAAGTTCACATTTGTTTCTTTAATTTTTTTGTTTAATGATTTTGTAATAAGTAATAACGTGGTTATTCGGTTGCTAAACATTTAGATTCGGCTGCGTGTCTTTATTCGGTCTCTCTGAAATTTTCAAACCAAATCTAATTATTATTAAGAATATTCTATTAATCACTAAAGTTTTTTTTAAATTAATTAAAAAGAGTTAGTTGACAATTATTGTATATTATTGTTTATCCTAAAAAAACGGATAACAATTAAATTTGCAAGTGATTTTAAAGATACCCGAATTAATTCGATACTAACGATAAATTGCGTTAGATTGAACAAATGAAGATATAGTAAATTCAAACCATATGAGGAGGATAATTCCAGCCTTGATGAAATTTTCACCCTCGATCCGGATTCACAATGGCTAGCACTGGTGAACGACAATAAGAGCTATGGATAACAACGAAAAAAATAGTATAATACTTTGGAATGCGTGTTACAATGTGTTCCATGAGTAATCAGACTCCCTTTTATATAGCACACGAGTTTTACCCTATGTACAATTCTATAAAAGATAAAAATCTCCCGTCCAACTGATTAATTCTGTAAAAGGTAATAATCCCCCGTTTAACTGATTACTGGATTTCCGTCGGTATGTGTCGTGATCTGCGTTGTGATACCCAGTTGGTCGCGAATATTACGACCTTCCATTAATTGTGTTCGATTGCGCTATAATGCTCTCCGAAGTCTCTTGGGATTTGGAGTGATTCCGATGTCGTGGCCTCGACATACTCGAGGGAGGGCATCGTGCCCCCGATGCCTGGCCCAATGAGTCCCTTACCTCCATTTTGGTTCCTTGTTATCGCATCCCTTACCTTACCCAATTCATTTTATCAGGAACCGAGCCGGCTCATGGTCCGGTTTCACCCGCGTACAATTTTAATGAGTGTTAAAATATAACTCAGTTACGTTAATGGTTGTTGTCCATCCTAAAATAAGTCTTAAACTAAAACCTAGCTTTCATACTCTTTTTTTTTTCTTCAAAATTTTTATTTTAAATATTTCTTTTGAAAAAAACGTTTTGTCCTTTTTAAAATTAATTTATTGAAAAAAAATTGACTTTCAAAATTTTATAGTTTTCTGGAGAGTGAGATAATATATCTAGAAAAGTTTATTGACGTTCTTAGATAACGATACAAAACAATGATCTCATGCACTTGACATTAGTAATTTAATATGTATTTGTTTATTAATGTTCACTATGTTCCAATTTTCTTAACATGTTATTTTTTTTATTAAAATAATTTTCTAACTTTTATTTCTAATTTTCCCACTAGTCCAGAGGACCCATCTACTTTAATTTGACACAGAAACTTCTCCGGATAACTCTTATAATTTTGTTAATCTACGATTAATTCAGATTCATGTGAGATAAGCTCAATAAAAAAGTAAATTATTATATATCAATAAATTCTTTATTGTCACGAAAATCCGATACTTATTACTCCCTCCGGTTCAAAATAAGTGATTTTTTGGTTTTTTTTTTTACACAGATTAAGAAATTTACCTTTTAACATTAATTAGCAATGAAATTGACCATATTAACCTTTACTATCACGCACACACTCCTAACACATATTCCGACACTATTTACTCCAAAGGTAATGTAAGAAAAAAATAATTAATTCATTCTCTAAATTGGAAAAAATCACTTATTTTGGACTGTAAATACATTAAGGTGCAACAAAATATTATTTTATCAGTCTCGTACAAAATCAAAATTAGATGTAAAAATATCACAGTCAATTTAAATTTAAGATCTAATAGTAAAATTTCAAACCACCTTAATCAATACATAATAGAAGCTTCCTTATGTTAAGATCCAATTCGAACGTAATTTAAAAAGTTGAGGAGTTAATTAACTTGAATTTTTTACTCAAAATATTTGTACACGTAAAATCTATTTATTTTATGCTGGAGTTTCATTAATACTAAGAGTAGGAAATACGAAATGATTTGCTTATGACAAAAGTATAAATGAATGGAAAGAGCTGCTATGTCAAGTTAATACTGCAATAGTAAGTGAGTTCTCATTCAAATATTTTACAGTGGACCGCGAGAGAGATATTAAAGGTCTCAAAGGATTACTTTGGTGGTCACAAGGGAGACTGATGGTGGAATGGAGAGGTGCAAGGAAATGTGGAAACCAAGTAAACAACGTATCTGAAGCTAGTGGAAAGTATAGACGAGGAGAAGAAGAGGACGAATAGGAAATATTATAAGTTGGCTAAGAAAGAGACAAAGCTAACAGTTACGGCGACCAAGACTCCAACTTTTTGTCGTTTGTATGAGGAACTCGAGGGCCGAGGTGGGGATAAGAGGTTATTCAGGTTTGCCAAGGTGCGAGAAAGGAAGGCGCATGGCTTGGACCAAGTAAAGTGCATCAAGGGCAAAGAAGGTAGATTTTTGTTGGATGAGGGGCTTATCCGTCGGAGATGACAGACTTACTTCCATAGTCTCTTGAACGAGGAGGGGGACATGAGTATTGTACTGGGTAATTTGGAACTCTCCGGGAGTCGTTGTGACTCTGAGTATTGTAGGCGGATTAGAGTTGATGAAGTTGAGGGGGCTAAGATGAGTAGGGGCAAAACGACCGACCGAGATGAAATTCCGTTGGAGTTTTGGAAGAGTGCGGGCAAGGCAGGCAGGCTTGGAGTGACTCGCTAGGTTATTTAATGTCATTTTTAGAAAGAAAAAGATTCCCGAAGAGTGGAGGTGGAGCACGATGGTTCCTGAGCGACCGACCCAGATGAAATTCCGGCGGAGTTTTGGAATAGTGCGGGCATGGCAGGCTCGGAGTGACTCACTAGGTTATTTAATGTCATTTTTAGAAAGAAGAAGATGCCCGAAGAGTGGAGGTGGAGCACGATGGTTCCTATATACAAGAGCAAGGGTGATATCCAAAATTGCAATAACTATCGGCGTATCAAGCTTTTTAGCCATACTATGAAAGTCTGGGAGAGAGTGGTAGAGCTAAGGGTGAGAAGGAGTGCGTCTATCTCCGAGAACCAGTTTGGGTTTATGCCGGGGCGTTCGACTATAGAAGCCACACACCTTGTTAGGAGATTGATGGAGCAATATAGGGAGAGAAAGAAGGACTTGCAGATGGTGTTCATCGACTTAGAAAAAGCGGACGATAAAGTTTCGAGGGAGGTTTTGTGGAGATGTTTAGAGGCTAAAGGTATATATGTTGCCTACATTAGGTTGATTAAGGACATCTATGATGGAGTAATGACTCGAGTGAGGACGGTGGGTGGTAACTCAAACCATTTTCCGGTTATAATGGGGTTGCATAATTAAGGGGTTGACACTCGACCCTCTTTTGTTTGCTCTGGTGATGGACGTTGTGACGGGCCACATCCAAGGAAAATTGTTGTGCATGCTATTTTCAGATGATATTGTATTAATTGACGAGATGCGACAGTGTGAACGCACAATTTGATGTTTGGAGGCAGACCCTGATATCTAAAGGTTTCATTTGAGCAGGACCAAAACAGAATACTTGGAGTGTAAGTTCAATGGCGATACTTAAGGAGGGGAAGGGAGGTGAGACTGGACTCACGGGTCATCCCTAGGAGAGGAAGTTTTATGTACCTTGGGTCTATCATTCAGAGAGATGGGGATATTGATGAAGAAGTCACATATCGTATTGGGGCGAGATGGATGAAATGGAGACTCGCGTCCGGTGTTTTGTGTGACAAGAAAGTGCCATCGAAACTTAAGGGTAAGTTCTACATAGTGGTGGTCAGACCTACGATGTTGTATGGGGCTCAGTGTTGCCAGTCAAGATCGCTCATGTCTAGAAGATGAAGGTAGCAGAGATGGGGATGTTAAGATGGATGTGCGGGCACACTAGGTTAAATAGGATCACAAATGAGGTTATTTGCGACAAGGTGAGTGTGGCCCCTATTGAGGATAAGATGCGAGAAACACGGCTTAGGTGGTTTGGTCATGTGAGGAGGAAGAGCACATACGCCCCGGTGAGGAGGTGGGAGAGGTTGACATTGGAGGGCCTACAGAGGTAGAGGTAGGCCAAAGAAGAGGTAGGGAGAGGCGATTAGGCAAGACTTGACGCAACTTCAAATGACCGAGGACATGACCCTAGATGAGAAGGTAGTCTAGAGTGTCATAACAGTAGTACTGACACGCAATCTCGCTTTCTGTTGGTAGTAGATTTTTATGACTATCCGTTATTTTCTTTCATTATTGATCATCTTACTATCTTGTTATTTTTATTCTGCTTTTATATGGTTTTTTGGTACTGTCCCTTCTTGTCTATGTTTTTATTAATGTGGTGCTTATACTTTCTTGAGCCGAGGTCTTTTGGAAACAAATTCTCTATCCTCACAAGGTAGGGATAAGGTCTACGTGCACACGACCCTCCCCAGATCCTACGATGTGGGATAATATTGGGTTTATTGTTGTTGTATTTTATCCGATCCACTTTAATTGATTTTCTGGTTATTTTGGCACATTTTAAGGATTTCACCTTTTTTTATATTAATTAACGATAGACCATATTAACATTCAAAATATAACAGATTCTCCGAGACTCTTTACTTCAAGTGTAATTTTGCAATTAAAAGAAAAGTTAATTTCTTCTTAATGAAAAAATTAAATATTTAAATTACAAAAAGGTCAAAAAAACCATTAAAGCGGAACACAGGAACTCAGGAAGTAATAAATTTCTTAATTTATATTACATATTGAGCAAAAATTATTTACTTCACGTGAATCCGTGACTGATTTTCTAGATCTGTCCGTGAAAATTATGGATAAAGTTTCTCAATTTCGAACAATATTTTTAAACATATTTCCAATTAATATTTTTTCATCGTGGTCTTTACGTTCACTTGATTGGGGGGTTTACTTGGATTTCATTTCAAAAAGTCACGCTCCATGCCATGAGCGTGGGCCTTAGTTTGGATATAACTCATATAAGATTTTTTTTCCCTTCACTTTTCCCGAAAAATACAATTTTTTCCCGAAAATAATGTTTGACCTAAATTTTTTAATTTTCACTTAAGATAAATTTTAAAAGATTTAAAAAATTTAAATGATTCTAAAAAGTTATTTTTTAAAATTTTCAGTCATCACTTACAAAACTTTATAACAATCCAAAATTATATTTATGTCAAACACCACTCTAGTTTTCAAATACTCTTTTCACTTAAAAAATTCACTTTTGTTTAGGAATCTTACAATTCTTATGTCCAAACGACCACTTAGTTACTCCCTCCGGTTCACAATAAGTGACCAATTTCCTTTTTTGTTTTGGTTCAAAATAAGTGTCCAGTTATGTAATCAAGAAATAATTCAATTTGTTTTTACAAAATAACCCCTATATACATATCCTTAAAAAAATTTCTTACTCCTCACATTAAATGTTTAATTAGGGGTAGTTTAGTGATACTAAATATTTTTATATATAATTTAGTATTTTCTTAATGGGCGTGCTAAAAGCAAATTGGTCACTTATTGTGAACCGGAGGGAGTATTCAATCATCCATAATTAAACCGGTATAAGAATAACAAAACCGGATCACTAGAATAAACCGGTCACACGTGCCAATCAAGACACACACACGTGCCGCCTCCAAAATGCACCAGTTAAAATCCGGCATTTTGAAGAAGTTTGCCATTCATTCATATCGTTAACGGTTTTTCAACCACCAAACAAAAACCAATCATTTCAACAGACAAAAAAGAAAAAAAAAATCTCAATTCCTTTTCCTTTGTTTTTGATGTTTTAAGCCTAGTAATTTGCTTAAATTTCTTTGGTTTCAAAAAGGGTCCATTTGTTTTGTTCTTTTTCCTCCTCCATTTCTTGTTTTTTTTTTGGGTTCAGAAAGAAGTAAAAAGACTCCATTTTTAAGCAAGAATTAATGGAATTGAAGGAGATGGTGGTTCTGGTTTCACGTTCTGGCCGGCATTTGCAACGTTACAACAAGGGTCGTCGCCAAGTTGTTGGGTACGTTATTCAGAGACGAATTCATGATTTAAATTTGATGAGCTCGTTATACTTTTAATATTATGGGTTCAAAATATAATGTTCGTTGAAATTTTAATGGTTTTCTTACCTACATATTTATATTTCGTGTCAAAAATATCTAGTTCAGTTAAAGACCCCTCACCCCCACCCCCACCCCCACCAAAAAAACACCCCTTCATTTTTCCTTGCATTTCATGTCAATTTTTAAGTTGTGAAATGGGAAGATTTCTGGGTTAGAACAATCTTTTTTGAATAAT
This sequence comes from Nicotiana undulata, assembly GCA_005239495.1. Lineage (NCBI taxonomy): Eukaryota > Viridiplantae > Streptophyta > Magnoliopsida > Solanales > Solanaceae > Nicotiana > Nicotiana undulata. The sequence continues at coordinate 66,469 of ML253935.1, forward strand.
AATGCTAGCCCTGATTTTTTTTCCCTTAAAATTTATTTATTGTGGAGAGTTGACTTCTAGGAAAAATAAAATAAAAATAAATGGTCAATTGGTCTTTGAATTGGCTTTTTGAGGTGTATATGAATTTATGTGTTATATCATCCTGATTGGTATTTGCTGTTTTATTTTGTTTGTAGAAATGCTTTGATATTACAGAATTTTTGGCATCAAAAATTTGATTTTTTGGATGTAATTGTCCTTTCAATTTTGCCACGTTTTTTTCCTTTTTAAAAATTTGTTTTTTTTTGGTTGAAGAATTCAGTTTGCATTCAATTTTGACAGTGTATAAGAATTTAGAGCCAGTTGACACTTTCTTTTCTTTTGTTTCTCTTGTATTGAAAATGTGAATATTTACTTTTTATATAAAGGTAGAGTTCCGGTACTCCATCCATTCACTTTTACTTGTCATGTATAGTAAAAAATGAATTTTCATTTCTACTTGTCACTTTATGCATATCAAGAGAAAGACAATTTTTTTTCCTGTTATACCCACAATATTTATTACTCATTTCAGATTATTTTCTCAAATTCAATAAAATATGCATAAATTAATATGTGTATCATGGTAAATTATGCATTTCATTTCGTATTTCTTAAGGGGCGTAAAAAGTCAAAACGTGCCAAGTAAAAGTGAATAGAGGGAGTATATTTTAGTTTAAGTACATCAGTGCAATAAATGATTTGTTCAGGTAACGTCTGTCAAATTTACCCCCTCATTTATTATCCATTCTCTGTTGTTTCTCTATTGTTGTCTGATTTATTATTATTTTTTCTTTTGATTTTTGAAAATCTTATATTTTTGGAGAAAATCAGAAAGTCATGTGACGTTAAGCAAAGTGTTTTCAACTCATCACATGTCTTGTTTTTTTTCTCTGGGAAAAGGATATTCTGTTGTTGATTTTTCTCCTTTAAATGCTTAATTAAAGATTAATTAAAACATAATTTGATACACTTTTTCTAGATTCTAACAGTGAAAGAGTGTTGCTGAACTTGGACATTTTCTTAACATTAGCTGTATTATGCCTAAAATTACTTGTATCACATGGATTTGACTTTGTTGGTTTATTCTCATGTCGAAAGAAATATTTTTGTTGTGTTAAAATCTACGTTGCTCGGACTCTCCGAAAATGTGTCTGGATACGTGTTGGATCCTCCAAAATCCGACACGGGTGCGGCTACATTTTGGAGAGTCCGCGCAACATAGGTTAAACTTGTAGTTCAATTATTAACTATATTTGTTTCCGCGATCATTTCTTTTCTGCAGATGTATACCTTACAGATATAAAGATTTCACTGAGTTATCAATGGTAGATGAAGATGCATTTGAAGTTCTTCTCATAAGTCCACAAAGAAAAGGGAAAGGTTTGTTATTCCCAAAGGTAGCTACTGATCCATAGTTTTTAAACTTACTTGTAATATATAGTTCATTTTGATGATCTCTGTGATTGTTATAGACTTATATTTGGCGAAATCTCTGTTCTAAATGCAAAAATACGTCTGTTGTTATCGTAGGGAGGTTGGGAAAAAGATGAAACAATCGAAGATGCAGCACAACGCGAGACAATAGAGGAAGCTGGAGTACGAGGTGAAGTTGAGGTTCGTTCTCCCTCGTGATCTCTTTCAGTTCCTTTTATGTTTCTGTTGAAGTGAAAAGGTGAAAAATAAGAAACATAAAGTTTTTGTGTTAACTTGTTATATTGCATCAAGTTATATTGTGTATATTCCGCTTCTTCTTATTATCCTTTCCTGAGCAGCGGGGTCTATTGGAAACAACCTCTCTACCTGTTAGATAGGGGTAAGGTCTGCGTATAAATGGTGGGAACATACTGGGTTTGTTGTTTGTTATATTGCATCAGATAAATGACAGAATACTAGCTGTAGTAGAGTTAAGGGGCTTATGATCTTTCAAATTTCTTGCAAAATATAAAGCGACAGATTATTAAGACGAAAATTAGTTGGAAGTTTGAAAACCTTTTGCTCTCGAGACTGATTGCAACGATTGATGATTACATGTGATGTTGTGATAATTTTGGATTAGAAACATGCGATAGCTTCTGTTGTTTTGTCGACGTTGATCTTGATATAGCAATAACATCTATGTTTCCATTACTTATAAGCGGTTTTAACTTTACTTTTGCAGTGTAAACTGGGAACATGGTACTTTGAGAACAAATCCGGCGACACTGCCTATGAAGGGCACATGTTTCCTTTGTTTGTGACAGAACAACTCGACTCTTGGCCTGAGAAAGAGATTCGCGAAAGAACTTGGGTATGCAACAATGCATTCTTCCTAAATCTCTCTATCTCTCTATATACAAACATATATAAAATAAAAAACAGGGCAGCCCGCTGCATTAAGTTCCAACTATTCGCAGTCGGACCAGGACCATAAGGGTCTATTATATACAACCTTACCCTGCATTTCTGTAAGAGGCTGTTTCCACGACTCGAACTTGTGACCTTCTGGTCACATGATAGAAATGCAGGGTCGTCTTAGTAGAGGTGACATGACACCTCTCTTAGACCAGAATACCTACTTTCATTATGAAATAAAAGCACGTCTTTGCATTTGCTGATGTTTATCCTGTCAAAATAACCAACTGCAGATGAACGTACGCGAAGCAAGAAGGCTGTGTCAAAACGGATGGATGAAAGAAGCCTTGGAACTATTCGTAAGTCGTCTCACATCACAAAGCAATCGGACCAAAAGAGAATTATTTCCAGGACTCGAACGTACCTCTAGTGGTAGAGCAACTATACTTCCTTTGGGATGTAGAGTTCAATTACTTTCTCTACCACTACCAAGTTCTACTGAAGAAGCATAGTGCCCATTGATATCGATCAACTGTCAAAATCTACATGGTAGAAGTAGTTTGTGAATAGGAATTAATCACAGAAAACTGGTCAATTTAGCGCGCGGATTAAGTAGTTCAGAGCAACTCCAGTTCTAAGGTAGTCATAGGGAGTATGTTGTTTGTTTGTTATTTTAGAATTGGAGTTGTTTGATATAATAGAGATGTAGAACTAGAGCTGGTAAATGTGATCTGCACTTGAATTTAGGCTTAGAAATAAAGTCTTTGAAAGATGTAGTATCTCATTGCAATGCCTCTAATGTAATCTTTATTGGCAAAAACTAGTTAATTACTTAATTTTATTAGTTAATGTTAGTTGGAATAGCTGGTAGTAAATTTAATAGTAGAATAATATATTAGCTTAATGAAGTAGTGATCATTTGTAAATAGTTCCCAGAAACAGTGATGTTGAAAAATTATTGCATTTAATTATTGGATGTTGTGTTGATTTTGCTATAATATTTTTTCGCGAGATCTTTACAACGACGACGACGACCAAGTAAAATCTCACTAGTGGAGTCTGAGGAGGGTAGAGTGTATGCAGACCTTACCCCTATCCCGGAGGGGGTAGAGAGTCTATTTCCGGGAGACCCTCGATTCATAGACACTATATCTGTAAAAAAAAAAAAGAACACATTTATTAGCAACGTGAGAGCCAACAAATAATATCAACGAATAATATTAACAACGTGAGAGAAACAAATAAATGAAAAAGTAGTAAAACAAATATTATGCAAAAGTGTGAAACACAACATAAATCGCTAGCAGTGCTAGACAAAACACTATCATACTCGCCGGTACAAAGAGGGAAACATGGACAAAGAGGAAAATCGCTCGACTACCCCTTAACCTACAACCCTAATACTCGACCTCCACACCTTCCTATCAAGAGCCATGTCCTCGGAAATTTGGAGTCGCGCAATGTCCTGTCTGATCACCCCACCCCAATACTTCTTAGGCCGCCTTCTACCTCTTCTCGTACCTGCCAAAGCCAACCTCTCACACTTCCTAATTGGAGCATCTAGGCTTCTCCTCTGCACGTGCCCAAACCATCTAAGTCGTGCTTCCCGCATCTTGTCGTCCACCGGAGCCACGCCCACTCTCTCCCGAATATCTTTTACCGAGATCTCTACCATTTTTTAATTCTTCATCTTGTTGGTAAAGTTAGAAGGATACAATTATTTACTAGCTCCGATAAAATCTTGATAAAATAGAAATGATAGATTTTAAAATGCCATTAGTTCCTCAATCTAATGTTGGCCATTCACAATAGGCACAACTCCATTTTGAAAGAAAGAAAAAAGTTATTTCTCCTTATCTATCTTGAAACCCATGTGAATCTTCTAACAAATGTAAAAGGAAAACTCAGATAAAATAACAAAACTGTTCCCTTAAATCCATACCTAAAACGTATTGATCTTTTAAGTTTGTTAAAAGTAAACATTTTGTCTTCATCAAATATTTAACAAACTCATCAAATGGGAAATGTGAAAAAAGACACCATAACTAGATTTAATGGGAAATGTGGGGAAAAAAAATTATACTAGAAATACTTACAAAGTTTCATCAAATCTCTTAAACCAAACACCAAAAACTACACCAAACACCAGACGAAACTGTACCTTGAAAACCTACAATAGACCCCAGAAATAGACAAAAAAGAAAAAAAACATAAATTGAAAAAAAGGCAAATTCAAATGTGAGTTCATATTAAATCATACACATGTTTTTTACGGTCCAATTAAAATTAACAATCAGAGTTTGTTCACCAAAATGCTCTCTTTTTACAAACTTACCGGTCTTTTGGTACGCGAGATAAGGGAGGATAAGGTGTTTGGTTGACGGTATAAATTTAGTCCAAGAACCGTCAACCAAATATAGTATAAATTTAATCCCAAACTTAATCATGTATATTCCACCTTATCCCATCAAATATGAGATTATTTTATCTCACCTCCCAGGTGGAATAAATTAGTCTAGGGATTATAACCTCATGACTACAATTCCATGATAATTTAGTATGTGTACCAAATGACCTCTTAGGAGTCGTTTGGTTTGAAGTCAAGTTATGATGAGATTAGTTGTCACGGACCAGACCTGGGAGACATAGCTGACACCGGTGCTGTAGTGGCTCGAGCGAACCACTCTGTAACTCATGATCGTTCGACAAAAACTAGAACATACATAAGCCGACTTAGTTGAACTCATTATTTCTGTAACTATCATGGTCTAACATGGCTATAACTCGTAATGTATAGGTGTAAGTGGCAAACGTTGTATTAGCGAACCACCATACTCAAAACATGAATACACGCAAGCCATCAAGGCCTCTCACATATTGTACATAATGAACATGTATCTACAAAGCCTCTAAGAGTATATGACATCGAAGCATGGTCGGGACAAGGTCCCAGCCTACCCATAAGTCTGTAGCAAAACTCTGACACGATGACTTATAGACTCAGCTACACTCCGAATAAAGTGAAGTCTTACCAATCCTTTGTTGAATGCTAACCTCGTCTACTATGAGGGCTAGTCAAACTGATCACCTGCACCTGCAGGCATGAATGCAACGTCCACAACAAAAAGGACATCGGTACAAACAGTGTACTAGGTATTTAAGGTAGAACTGAAACATAACAGTAAGCCAACATCAATGAGAGAGATGTATGAATCAATCCGAACCTCTGAACTGCCATTGAGGGTCATGATATGCATACTAATTATACACCTATGTTAAATGCCTCTCTTTGGGACTATATCCATATTGTAACATGACTGCTCAACTCATTAGTGGTAACTGCTTAACCGGTTGTATCTCGGTGGTAAATACATGTCTTCCTAGCCGATGGTAAATAACTGCACGACCGGCCGTAGCTTGGCGATAAATGCATAAATGCCCAACCGACCGTAGCTTGGTGGTAAATGCATGACTGACCGACCGATAGTAGCTCGGTGGTAAATGCGTAACTGCCTAACCGTTCGTAATTCGGTGGTAAATGCATGAAGAGCCTTTTATGATCGTTAGGACTAAGGGTGTTCATGGTTCGGTTTGGATCGATTTTTCCCTAAAAAGAAACCAAACCAAGTAAGTCAGTTTTTCAAATATTAGAACCAAACCAAAGCAATTAAATCGGATTTTTATTGATTCAGTGTATGTCGATTTTTGTAGGTTTTTCGATTATTTATCGGTTTTTTCTTAAATATGAGATATACACTACCAAGCACATATTCCGGCGACTATATTTTTAACATAACACTATCAAACCAATTGCTCTATGAAAAATCTATCATTTACCAAGATATAGTATTGATAATTGAACCAAATAGTGATGAATAATTTTACGACCCAATCAACAATAAATTATTTTTAACATGAAATAAATTTTTGTACCTAGCAAAAGAAAACTACTAATCAAACTAGAATGTAAAGGCAAAGAACTAGACTAAAAGTGCAAACTATTAAAATGTAACATAAAATTTTAGAAACTTTGTATAAAAATATACATATATAGAGGTATAATAATTAATTTTAAATAGCTCCTCTATATTCGATTTGGTTCGGTTATTTTTTGATTAAAACCAAAACCAAAACCAAACCAGATTTGGTGGGTTTTTGAAAATTCAAAACCAAAACTAAAACCAAACTAAACCAAACCGAAAAAAGTATCGGTTTTTAGTCAGTTTGCTTCGGTTTTCGATTTAGTTTGATTTTTCGAGTTTTTATGAACACCCCTAGTTAGGACATCTTTATCGTATGCCTCAATAAGGACTTAGGAACATACTTAGACATGCTTTGATTTACATTTCACAATAATGAATAACGTAGACGTCCTTAACTACTAAGAGTAGAACTTCTTATGGAATAACATTATGTTTACGTTTCATTACGTGGATCATGCCAAAAGAAGGAAGGATTAGCCTTAACATACCTCATTATATCCCGTCCAATCCTCAAGCTAACTTAACGTGCAGCTCATTTGTCTACAAGCAATGAACAATACTATCGTCATATTATGAATGCCATAACTTATCGCATTTGAGCGACACACTTTATTCTATGATAAAACGGACAACACCGTCCCTGTTTATATGACTTCCCAAAAGTTACAACAGCCCAAACAACATCAACAATACTCGTAATAAGCCTTTCAAAACAGGTTAACAATTCCGACAAGCGGCAAACTCGGTTTACGGTCAACAAAATAGAGTAATCCAATTTCTTCTTCGTGAATTTGCTTACAATATCAATAATGATATACTTATGTTTACCACATCATTTTCAACTCAAAACATCATAAGAATAATCTTAAGAATTATTCCACACGCCTAGCACCTTAACCTTTATTGTCAATCTCTCGTTCTTCATGTTTTCTTCTTCAATTAACTTAATTAATTCATATCTAATTATTTCTCATAATTTTTAGCCACAACAAATCATATATATAGCCTCGACAGAGTCTGCCAAAAAAAAATTACAATTCTTTATGCCATGTCAATTATTATCTTGTAGATTTTCCCTCAAGCAATTTAACCAACACAAGACTAACCTTAATTTCAACCAAGAACATAATTTACTTTCCTTAGGCAGTAGAAACAACCTGGAATTCCGAGTTGGCATGTCTCATGTTAACCCTCAATCACACTACAACACTATAGGAGAGTTATTCTATACTTGAATCAACTTTTGGTGTTGAAATATGGTGTAATCACTTTGGAATCACCCTTGAACCTTGGGATATGTTTAGGAGGGTTAGAACGAGTGTAGGGACGAGGTTGGATAGAAAAATAAGAAATAAAGGTCGCCTGAGTGGGTCCTATTGAGAGCTGCTTCTCTACCTCGAAGTCGTATTGACGCACGATTTAATGCGTTAGAAACTAGACTCGTAGATCTTCAATTCGATAAGTGTAACATCCCGTAGTTTCAAGAATATTAAGAGAAAAGCTCAGTGACATTAAACCCAAATTTTAGTACAATTTATGAACGTAATTTGTGACGGCTTTCATCGATTTTTGTTTCACAACTCGCTTGACTTCAAAACTTAACACATGACTATCATACGAGTAAAATACCTCATAAAATCACCTTCTTATCTTGTTAATCACTCTAGTCTCACCCCAAAAGTACGGGTTATAACATTTCCAACTTGCCGACTTACGACGAAACTCATTTTCTTCGATTCGTTTAGCTTCTAAACCTTCCAACCCTATTGGTACTTGGAGTTTGCAATCTCAAATACTTGTAACAATAACATGATTAACTTATTTTGCATACTAAAACATGGGATTTAACATTAGTTATGGTGTGTTTAGTTATAGTGGGCTTAGTTATGCTAGGATTAGATATCCTGATATTATTTCTTATTCGTTGTTTGGTATGTTGTATTAATCCCATAACTATCAATTTTACAACTTTATCCTGGGATAACTTATCCTGAAATTACTATTCCAACATTTAACATGTACTATAAGTTATTTCGGTAGTATTTTAGTCCCAGGAATTAGTAATTATTTTGTTTTTTTCATCATAAGCAATTAAAGTACTAAAACTAGTTTGAAATGGCCTAAAAATGCCACTCAATTAACGAAAATGACCTATCTATCCCATCCATTAAAAGGTCGGCCAATCCACGCCACCAACGTTATACTTTTGGCATATTCAAGCCAGTAACCTTATACTTTTGGCCTATTTATGCCATTGTTCACTAAAAGTCCAATTTTTTGGTTTTTAAATATTAAAAATTAATTTTTCAACCTCACATTTGCCACGTGTCTTTATATAATTATTTCTTCTTTACTTGACCCTACATTTCTTTTAACCCTAATTATGTATAATTAACCATGCCCAACCCGATAAAATCCAACCATCTTTTAACCTAACCCCTAGTTCCTTGTCACGACTCAAAATCCAACTAGTCTTGATGACACTTAACCCGACCCGCTAGGTAAATCAATTAACAACTATCCAATTTAATGATATGCTTTAGACAAATAAATGATAAAATAACTGAACCCTAATATATTTACCAATAACTTGTAGTACAAATCATGAGTTTCTAAGATTTAAATTTTTTCAAAATAAATTGAAATAAACACAACATCGGTTTAAAATAAATACAAATTATTGTAAAAATTACTGTTCAGTTGAATTTGTAAAAAATACTGATTCGGTTTCAAACATTTGTAAAAATTAATTTTCATAATTAATTTAAGAATCCGGAAATTGGACTGTTGGTGAACAATGACATGGGAGGGGAGGGGTGCCCGCTGTCAGTATCTTTCCTTGCTTTTTCTTGTCTGTAAATACTTTCTTTTGTTTAGACCTGACAAGCGAGTGAGAGAAATTTCACGATTTCTTCTCCTTCTCCAGCGAGATTGAGATTCGACTGTGAGTAGCTTACTTCACCTTTTTTTCTTTGTAAAAGGCATAGTACTTTCTATATTTAAGTAACTGAAGCGGTTGTTGAAAAGTTAATTCGATAGAGCTGAGAGTTGTTAATGATTTTGAACTCAAAACCTATGAATCTGAGTTCCTTTCACTGTGGAGAACTACAATTGAGAATTGAGGTGAATTCGGGGACTTGATTCCTGAACATTACTTTTAATCGACCTCAAAATCTATGAATTTGAGTTCCTTTCACTATGGAACAATATTATGAACTAGAAATTGAGAATTAGCTGAATTTGGGAACTTGAATGCTAAAACATTTTTAGGGTTTGAGTAAATTCAACCATGTGTTGGATGAAGACTTCTTCAACTTCCGCAGAAAACTACAAACAATTCACTCAATGGGGGTCTTTTCATGGATAAATTGGTCAGTATGTCAAGAGAAAGGGACGTTTGTGTTTGGGCTTTTGGAGCAATAATTCGGTTCAACTGGGATATTTTCCTAGGTATACTCTTTCTTTCCAGCTTCATTCACTTGTACTTTTAGCTGTTCATTGTGTACATATTACAATGGAGTTTGGTGCAGGAGGGTAGTCTTTGAAGGAAGAAAATAATAATAATTCAAATCAACTGGAGTAGAGCATTAAGAAGCTTCACAAAAATTTCCTACAACTTCTAATCTTACTGTATATACTAGGTGTCCAATACAATAATTCTACGGAGTAGAGCCCATCTCATACAAACTTTTCATATTTGAAGTACCAGATTGTTTTATTTCTTCTCTCCTATTATAATAAGTTGAACTCTTATAACAACCACAATCTTACCACAGAGTTTTGTTTCTTCTTTTCAGACGTACAATTGAATCCATGGCATCTTCTTCTTCTGCGAGTATTTCGCAGTTTCCTCGATGGATCTACAAAGTCTTTCTAAGTTTTAGAGGTGAAGATACCCGAAAAACATTTACAGGTCACCTGTACAGACACTTGGAAGACAGGGGAATAAAAACCTTTCAAGATGACAAAAGGCTAGAGCATGGCACATTGATATCCAACGAACTCTTGAAAGCTATTGAAAAATCTCAAGTCGCCCTCATCATTTTCTCAAAGAATTATGCTACATCGAGGTGGTGCTTGGATGAACTAGTGAAGATCATGGATTGCAAAACTCAATTTGGACAAATTGTCATACCGGTCTTCTATGATGTGGATCCATCTGTAGTCCGAAACCAGAGGGATAGCTTTTCAGAAGCCTTTGCCAAACATGAATCAAATGATAAGGATGATGTTGAAGGACTGCAAAAGGTGGAAAGATGGAGGGCTGCTCTAACTGCTGCCGCAAATCTAAAAGGATATGACATCCGCAAATTATGTGATGGGTGAGTTAAAAAACATAAACTGGAATAGAGGGAACAATTTCTATTCAAATTTGGATGCTTCTATGAGGATTGGGTACACATATTCTACTCTAGAACAGAGAATCTGTACCTCAAAATGAGTTAAACAGAATCTTAAATAAATTTTTTCATATTTTGTCGAAAAAGAATGATAGCTGATTATATATGTTTCTATAAGTACGAAGGGATAGTTCCTAGCAATATTACTCAATAACATTGTTACATAGATACTATGTTGGTTGGCTCTTCAAGAGTTTGATTTATGTGCTTAGTCCTTTTTATCATAATTATGTACTCTACGTCTACGGTGTGCTTCTTGTTATGGACTTAATTTCTTACCTGTTTAACAATCTTTTTTTTTTGTAGGATTGAATCAGACTGTATTCAACATATTGTTGACCAAATTTCCAAATTATGCAAGATAGCTTTATCCCTGCAGGACTTTGTGGGAATAAATAGTCATTTAGAGAAAGTAAAATCCCTACTAGAGATAGAAACTAATGATGTTCGTATCCTGGGGATTTGGGGCATGGGAGGAGTCGGTAAAACGACAATAGCAAAAGCCATTTTTGGTACACTCTCGTATCAGTTTGAAGCTGCTTGTTTCCTTGCGGATGTTAAAGAAAATGAAAAAAGATATCAACTGCATTCTTTACAAAACACCCTTCTCTCTAAATTGTTAAGAAGCAAAGATGATTGCGTCAATAATAAGCTTGAAGGGAAGCAGATGATCCCGGACAGACTTTGTTCTAAGAAGGTCCTAATTGTGCTTGATGACATAGATGATGGAGAACAATTGGAGTATTTAGCAGGTGATCTTAGTTGGTTTGGTAAGGGCAGTAGAGTTATCGTAACAACTAGAGACAAGCATTTGATAGGGAAGAATGATGTAATATACGAAGTGACTACACTACCTGATCATGAAGCTATGCAGTTGTTCAAGCAATATGCTTTTAAAGAAGAAGATCCAGATGTGTGTTTTGAGAAGCTAACTTTGGAGGTATTAAGTCATGCTAAAGGCCTTCCTTTAGCCCTCAAAGTGTGGGGTTCTTCGTTACATAAGAGGGATATAACTGTTTGGAGAAGTGCTATAGAGCAAATGAAAATCAATTCTAATTCAAAAATTGTTGAAAAGCTCAAAATTAGTTATGATGGATTAGAGCCCATACAACAAGAGATGTTTCTAGATATAGCATGCTTCTTACGAGGGGAAGGAAAAGATTACATCCTACAAATTCTTGAGAGTTGTCATATTGGAGCTGAATACGGATTGCATATTTTAATTGACAAATCTCTTGTGTTCATCTCTGAATATAATCAGATTCAAATGCATGATTTAATACAGGATATGGGTAAATATATAGTGAACATGCAAAAAGATCCGGGGGAACGTAGCAGACTATGGCTCGCCGAGGATTTCGATGAAGTGATGATCAACAATACGGTGAGTAGGCTAAACAATGCAATAATATTTAATTTCTAGTTTTCATATTCAATGACATATTGGGCAGTCAATTCCAATTATTTGTTCCTCTTGCTTCGTATTCTTGCATGTACGTCATTTTAGTTGTTTTCTTTTGCAGGAGAAGCAAAAGTAACATTAGTTGGCTAACGCGGCATAATTCGTCAAGTAGACACTTTAATTAATGTTGTCTAATTCGCTTATGTTATTACGCTATGAATTAGTTTAGTAGCCGCTTAAGCTGTTTAATCCAACTTTCATTCTTTGGATTAACTTAAAATTTGTACGTTATTTTGTACATAATAACTCAATCAGGAATTCTTAAAGATGATATCACTAGATATTTAGCCCGAGTAACTTTTTATTAATATAAATCCTCAAATGAGAAAGTAAAAATAAGGAGGGACAAAACTTACCTTTCCAATCCTCAATCAGGAATTCACTTTACCATTGATTATTTTTTATTTGAAAAATGACAGTTTGTTGGTACTGTTCCAATTAATTTCGTTCTATCATTGCATGGAATTTTTTTAGACTTGACTTAAAAAAGTTCTCAGAAAATGCATTATTAGAAAATTGAATTAGAGACTTAATTGCACTAAGTATTTCTCTTAAGCGATCTATTTCTTCAAGAAGACCTAACTAATACCGTACCTTAAATTTTTTTAATGGTGCTAGCTAGCTCTTCAACAAAATCTGGCATTGCTAGGAGTCCGAAAGTACTCATAATGGCAAGTGAATTTTATACTTTGTTGACTAATGATCTTCTTACCAGGGGACCAAGGCAGTGGAAGCAATCTGGTTTCGTTATTCTGGAAAACTATGCTTTAGCAAAGAGGCAATGAAACATATGAAAAGGCTTAGGATATTATACATACGTGGGCAGGACGGGCATTTGCAGATCCATGATGGCTCCATTGAGTACCTGTCCAACAACTTGCGTTGGTTTGTGTGGGATCACTATCCTTGTGAGTCATTGCCAACTAATTTTGAACCCAAAAAGCTTGTTCATCTTAATCTCAGTTTCAGTTCAGTGCGTCATCTATGGACGGGAACAAAGGTACAATGGTTGAGTTCTATTTTATTTTTGTTTTCCTCTCTAACTATTTTTGTCCTTTAGTGATGACTTTCGTCCTGTTTTATTTGAGAGACTTTCTATTTTAGCTTGTCTGAGAATTATGATGCCCGTCTTTAAATGAAACAAAGTTATTAATTCCACAAACTCAAATTAATGTGTTTTATACTATTTTGTGTTGTTGTCATATTGTTACTATAAGATATTTATTTCTTTTCTTTTTTCAAATCTCTCCATCATAATTTTAACTAATAAGCTCAATCTTAAACTCATACAACGTTTTCCTAACAAGACATGAATCTCATCCTAGGTTTTATGTAGTGGGAGTGAAGAAAAATTTATTAAAATAAAAGTAGTTCGTTCTATACAACTATTTTCTAGAAATATAAGCTTTCATACATTGCTTCCGAAACCAACCTTCTGTGAACTTTTCTTCTCTTATGATTTTTGCTACTTTCTTTTTGATAGTATTGGTCTCGTTTGGAGTATCAGTCTAGTCACTCAACTAATCCACTCGTTGAGTGCGTTTGGTATAGTAATAGTCTGGTAGTTGAGACTTCGCCCCTTCTTCTTCTTCTTCAGTAAAGCCAAGCCCAACTATTATATTGATTACGCCAAACATAGCTTTAGAGGCTCTTACTAGATAGGGCGGCAGAATACATGTTCTTTTTACTTGCGACAATGGAGCCTTTAAAAGCAAACTAAGAGCAGAGAAGGAACTATGGCCGGCATAAGCTCACCAATTAGGATGCGTGACTGACGCATCTTTTTTTTTTTTCCAAATGATCTGGGCATTTTCCTTTGGGCTGGGAGGGCTTCCACTAGGGAAGGGCACCTGCTCTCCAATTTCTATTCTTTGTTATCTGTATCGAACTTATTTGTTCCAAACGCGAGAGTCATTCTTTCGATTCAGTAGAGCTATCATGAACCCTGGCCTCTATTCCTTATATTTTGGGTTGTCTTAACCTTTTCAGAAACATACGCAAGCGAATAGACACAACTGAATGAGGGAATGTTTATAGAAGGTAAATGCTAAACAAACTACAGAAGCTTACGAGACAGACAACAATTGGTAGCAATCCAAGTGATAAAATGATTGCTGCATTTGTTCCCGTTCAATATTATACTTCTTTAAAGAGACCAAAGAACTTTGGCTACAATTTTTTTCAATCATTTCTAAATAGATTTAACAATATTTTCTATTTAGTCAAATACCTAAATCCCCCTCCCCTAAGCTTGGCACATTTTATTCAATATTCTGTGTATACCTAAACTTTGGGTGGGTGGTGAAGAAAAACAAAAAAAATACAAAATTTAAAATACAAAAAAAAAAGTTAAAAAAATTTTTTGAGGGGGTTTGCGCGGGGTGGGGGGGAGGGTAGGGGGTGGTCAAGAAAAACAGAAAAAAAAACAGAAAATTTAAAATACAAGAAAAAAAGTAAAAGAAAAATTTGAGGGGGTTTGCGTTTGGGGGGGTGGGGTTGGTGGGTGGTGAAGAAAAACAAAAAAAAACAAAAAAAAATTTAAAATACAAAAAAAAGTAAAAAAAAAAAATTGAGGGGGTTTGCCGGCGGGGGCGGGGAAAAACAGAAATTTTTTTTTAAAAAAAGGTAAATTTTTTTTGTTCTTGGGGGTGAGGGTGGGGCTGGGGTAGGTGGTGCAGAAAAACGAAAAAAAATAGAAAATTAAAAATACAAAAAAAAAAGTAAAAAAAAAAAGAAATTTGAGAGGGTTTGCGCACGGTGGGGGTGGAGTGGGGGAGGGGGGNAAAAATTTGAGCAACTAAGTAAATTTCTAGATAAGTTGGGTTGAGATCCCTTTGTTTTGGGTGAGTTTCATGGGTTGTATTTGGGCTGCTAAATGGGTCAGAATGGGTCATAAAAAAATAATGGGTTAACTTGGGCTCAACCCAAATTGTCCCATGAGCTAAAATATTTTTAGCCCAACCCATTAATCTCTAGACGGGTTGGGCGGGTTAGATGGGTTTGGGCTCAAATTGCCACCTCTAAACTTTGTATTGTCTTAATTACCCCCCTAAACTTGACTGTTTGTTATTAAAATTAAGACCATACAAAATTTTGCAACAACAAGAACAACATACTCAATGTAATTCCACATAGTGGGGTCTAAACATATTTTTTTGGTGCATTAAATAAAATTTTGTCAAGTTTAGGAGAGTTTTTAGGTATTATGCCTTTTATTTATAATACACTTCTATACTTATAAAAAAAATTATAATACACTTCTATACATGTCATTTCCGTATAAAGATATAAAAAAAATAATATCTAATTTCACACAAAATAATGTGTTGACCTTCATAATCCAAAATCATCCATTTTTTGGTCTGAGGGAGTAAATTTTCTAATAAGTACTTTTCAGGATCACTAGCAACGGTAAATAAAATTCAAGAAAATATAAGGTCACTTGATGCCCACAAATACAAATGGAAAAAAAAATTTAGTTTCTAGATTCATAGATAGCCCACTAGCTAAATCTTTTTACAGCATTTTTTGTCTATCTCATTCTTTCTGTGTTCTGAACAGCATTTGCCGTCTCTGCGGAAGCTAGATCTTGGCTTCTCTAAAAGCCTGATGCAAACACCAGATTTCACGGGGATGCCAAATTTGGAGTATATGAATCTGGAGGAATGTAGTGATCTTGAAGAGGTTCATGATTCCCTGGGATGTTCCAGAAAACTCATCGAGTTACATTTGTTTCATTGTAAAAGCGTTAAGAGGTTTCCATGTGTTAATGTGGAATCTCTTGAATATCTGGATCTATATGATTGCTCAAGTTTAGAGAAATTTCCAGAGATTCTCGGAAGAATGAAGCTGGAGTTAGAGATTGACATGAGATACTCTGGGATAAGGAAACTACCATCTTCTATTATTCAGTACCTAACTCGTACTACCAAGCTAGACTTGAGCTCTTTTAAAAACCTTGTAGCTCTTCCAAGCAGCATTGGTTTGTTGAAAAGTTTGGTGGAGCTAGATGTATCTGGTTGCTCAAAACTTGAAAGCTTGCCAGAAGAGATTGGAGGTTTAGAAAACTTGGAGGAGCTTGACGCCAGAAATACTCTAATTTCACGACCTCCGTCTTCCATAGTATGCTTGAACAAACTTAAATCCTTGAATTTTGGAAAAGAAACTGAAGAAATGGGGTATGTATTGGGTTTCAAAGATGAAGTGTACTTTATGTTCCCTCCGGTAGCAGAAGGATTACACTCATTGGAAATTCTGGATCTCAGCTGCTGCAACTTAACAGATGGAGGACTTCCGGAAGACGTCGGATGCTTATCCTCTTTGAAAAGCTTGTATCTCTATGGAAATAATTTTGAGCATTTGCCTCAAAGCATAGCCCAACTTGTTGCTCTTCGATCCTTGAACTTATCAGATTGCAAGAGTCTTAAAGAGTTGCTGAATTTCACGAGGATGCCAAATTTGGAGAAGTTGTATCTGAAATCTTGTGTGAATCTTGAAGAGTTGCCAGATTTCATGGGGATGCCAAACTTGGAGACTTTGAATCTGTCAGATTGCAAGAGGCTTAAAGAGTTGCCAGGTTTCATGGGGATGCCAAGCTTGGAGACTTTGAATCTGTCAAACTGTGTGAATCTTGAAGAGGTTCATCATTCCCTGGGATTTTGTAAAAAGCTCCGTAAATTACAATTGACTAATTGTGAACGGCTTAAGAGGTTTCCAGCTCTGTGCATCGATTCCCTTAAATATCTGTGTCTAAGAGATTGCTCTAGTTTAGAAAATTTTCCAGAAATCCTCGGAAGCATGAAACCGGAGTTAGAGATTCACATGCTAGACCGTCGGATAAGGGAACTAAATTTGAGAGGTTTCAAAAACCTTGTAACACTTCCGAGCAGCATTTGCAAGTTGAAAAGCTTGGTGGAGCTAGATGTGTTAGGTTGCTCAAAACTTGAAACCTTGCCAGAAGAGATAGGGGATTTAGAAAACTTGGTGCGGCTTAATGCCAGAGATACTCTAATCTCACAGCCTCCGCCTTCCATTGTCCGGTTGAACAAGCTTAAATTCTTGAGTTTTGCAAAACAAAAATCAGAAAAAGGCCTCGAAGATGGAGTGTACTTTGTGTTCCCCCCGGTTGCTGAAGGATTACGTTCATTGGAAATTCTGAATCTCAGTTACTGCAATCTAACAGATGGAGGACTTCCGGAAGACATTGGATGCTTATCCTCTTTGAAAGTTTTGTATCTCTGTGGAAATAATTTTGAGCATTTGCCTCGAAGCATGGCCCAACTTGGCGCTCTTCGGTCCTTGAACTTAACAGAGTGCAAGAGTCTTACACAGCTGCCAGAACTTCCCCCAGAATTATATGAATTGCATGTAGATTGTCATTTGGCTCTGAAAAGTATCCATGATTTAGTAATAAAGAGAAAGAAACTACAGAGGGTGATATTCATGCCACTGTATGAGAAAGATAACGCATATAATGATTCGATCTATGATTTGTTTGCACATACCCTGTTTCAGAATCTCTCTTCCTTGCAAAATGACATTTCTGCTTCATATTCCTTGTCACTAAGAGTGTTTACCATTGTGCATCCTGAAAGGAAGATCCCAAGTTGGTTACAACATCAGGGTATGGATAGAAGTGTATCAGTCATTTTGCCTGAAAATTGGTATGTATGCGATAACTTCTTGGGGTTCGCGGTATGTTACTCTGGCAGCTTAATTGACACCACAGTTCACTTGATTCCCTTATGTAATGATGGGATGTCATGGATGACCCGGGAACTAGAATTATCCAACCATTCAGAATATGATGAGATGTTGTTGATGAACGGGGAACTAGAGTTATCCGACCATTCAGAACGTGATGTAGAAACCACTATTCATTTTCTCTTGGTACCTCTTGCTGGCTTATGGGATACATCCAAGGCAAATGGAAAAACTCCAAATGACTATGGGCATATCAGGCTATCTTTTTCTGGAGAAATGAAGAAGTTTGGAGTTCGTTTGTTGTATAAAAATGAACCAACAGAACATCGCGTTGGAATAAGGAGCAGATATGACAATGATGAACACCATGACACCGTGACCGATGAAGCCAGTTGCTGTCGCATACTCTAATAACATTATAAACAAAGGTCACATTCTAATGAAAGGAAGTTGCAAGTTTTGAAGCCCTTTGCTCTAAAGACTGATTGAGCTAATTCATGATTAAATGTGATGTTGTGATCGTTTCGTATTAGCAATATGTGATAACATGTGCTGTGTTGTTTATGTTGATCTGGATAAAGCAATAACATCTGTATTTTGATTACTTATAAGCGGTTTTCATAAGTCTTGGTTTTTGATCACTTTTGCAGTGCAAACTGGGAACATGGTACTTTGGGAACAAAGCCGGTGACACTGCCTATGAAGAGCATATGTTTCCTTTGTTTGTAGCAGAACAACTAGACTCTTGGCCTGAGAAAGAGATTCGCGAAAGAACTTGGGTATGCAATAATCCATTCTTTTGAAATCTACATATATCTATATACTGGTCTTATTAGTAAAGATGACATGACACCTCTCTTTGACCAGAAGAGCTAGTCTTGTGAAATGAAATCACATCTTCGCCTTTGCTGACAAGTAGACTTTTAAAAACCAATTCAGATGAATGTTCGCGAAGCAAGAAAGCTGTGCCAAAACGGATGGATGAAAGAAGCCTTGGAACTAGTAGTAAGCCGCCTCACACCACACAGCAAACGGATCAAAGGTGAACTATTTCCTGGAATCAAACGTACCTCCTGCGGTCGAGCAACTATTTTTCCTTTGGGATGTAGAGCTCAAATGCTTTCTCTGCCACTACCAAGTTCTACTGAAAAGCATAGGCTTAGAAATAAAGTATATGAAAGATGCAGTGTCCCATTTCAATGCCTCTAATGTAATCCTTATTGGCAAAAGCTAGTTAATTTATTAGTAGAATATATGGGCTTTATGAAGTATTGATCATTTGTAAATAGCTCCCAGAAACAGTGATGTTGAAGAATTATTGCATTGATTTATTGGATGTTGTGTTGCTTTTGCTATAATCATTTTTCGCGAGATCTCTACAATTCTCTAATTCTTCATCTTGCTGGTAAAGTTAGAAAGAAGGATACAGTTATTTACTAGCTCCGATAAAATCTTGATAAAATAGAAATGATAGATTTTAAAATGCCATTCAAGAAATAAAAAAATAACAAAAATGGCCCCTTAGGTACATAACTAGGAAGTATTGATCTTCAAAGTTTGTTAAAAGTGGATATTTTTGTATTTTCGTCAAATATTTAACAAACTATAATGTGAAAAATGTGAAAAAAGACACCAGAACTAGATTTAATAGGAAATGTAAAAAAAAAAAAGGATTTAACCAGAAACACTCGAAAAGTTCCGTCAAATCTGAGAAACTCAACACTAAACCAGACACTAGCACTAGATTAAAAATATCAAAAATTACACCTTGAAAAGCTGCAATAGAATCTAAAAATAGACAAAAAAATTGCAAAAACTGAAAAAATGCAAATTCAAATGGGAGTTCATATAAAATCATACATATGTTTTTTCACAGTTCCAATAAAATCTAACAATCAAAATATTTGACGAAGACTAAAATGCTCTCTTTTTACAAACTTAAAGTGCCCGTTTAGACATAAAATTTGATGGAAGATTTTTTTTTTTAAAAATTTTACTTTTTTTTCGAAGTCAATGTTTGTTCATAAAATTTTCAATTTTCACTTGAAGATGCATTTTGGAAATTTTCACTCAAATCACTCACAAAACTTCAAAAACAACCCAAACTGAAATTTGTGTCCAAACCCAACTCTAAATTTCAAATACCATTTTCAATTGAAAAATAATTTCACCACTTTTTCAAATTTTACAATTCTGATGTCCAACACAAAGTATATTTCTAACTACACACCTTTCTTTTACGGGGGAGGGGGGTCCTATTATCCCCCTAAACTATTTTAGAGTAGAATTATTTCCATCCTAAAGGCTTATGTGGCAGTGTGTGTAAACTATTTTAGAGTAGAATTATTTCCACCCTAAAGGCTTATGTGGCAGTGTGTGTATTCCGCTCTCTCAAAAAGAATAAGGAGCAGATTTCTTTAATTAAATATATACTTTCTAACCTTTTTCTTTGCCTTTTTCTATAATATTCTTTTCTTCTCTTCTTTACATGAGGTTCCTTCGAATATAACATACACAGACGACGTTTGGACAAAAAATTCTGTCATTGGAGTATAATTTCGCACCGGAAAAAATAGAGTACTTGAAATTTTGGACGATCACTTATATTCTTTCTTTCTTTCTTTCTTTTATTTTTCTCTTCCTCACACACATAAATCACACTTTCAAGAAAAGTTTATACATATATAAAGCAAAACGTCATCAGATCTGGACAAAAAATCTTTCGCGCCAAAAAAAAAATGGAGTCCTTGAAATTCCGACTACCACCATTTTTCAGCTTATATTATTTCTTTCTTTCTTTCTTTTTATCTTCCTCCCACACATAAACCACACTTTCAAGAAAAAATTATACATATATAAAGCAAACTGGACAAAAGAATTTGTCACATAACAGATTTTTCGCGCCGGAAAAAATAGAGTCCTTGAAATTTCAATGACCACCATTTTTACGCCGCCCATTATCGCTAGTGATATTCACTATCTAAAAATCTTCCACCACAATAATCATTTAAAGGCCTCAAGCCAATAGTAGCGGCAAATTTAACTTTTAACAAGTTAAAGTTTTTAGGAATTATTTTATGTATACCCATCGTTTTATCTATGAAAGAAGAAAGAAGACTATATTAATTATATATGAATCAATTTATATAAGAAGAGAAAAGGAGAAAGGAAAAGAAAAGAAAGAAAAAAAGAAAGAAAAATAAGGAAAAATAAGCAAAAAATTAATTTTAACGAAATACACATGTATCAACCGAATGTAGTTCACAACCCAACAGTAGTTTGGTTGTCGTATTTCAAGGGTGAGTTTATTCTACTTAAAAGTAGCTAAAGAGGATAATAGGGCCTATCGTAAAGGAAATGCGTGTAGTTGAAAATATGATCATAGTTAAGGGATATTTATGTATTTTCCCAAACTATAGTATAAGGAATATTTTAAGCTAGCGTTTGGCCATAGATTTCCAAATTTGTTTTGAAATTGGTTTGAAGATGAAAATGTGTTTGGACGTACGTTTTCAAAACATATTTCCCAACTTTATTTTGGAAAAACATGTATAAAATTCCGAAGTTTTGAGATTTTGACCCAAAATCAGCAATTGAGTTGATTTTGGCATTTGAAGTTTGAGATTTGGGATTTTGCCAAAATGTGGGCAAAATTTATGGCCAAACATGAGTTTGCCAAATTAATCCCAAATTTATTTTTGCAAAACTCATGGCCAAACGGGTCCTTTAAATTTGTTTGGGGGGAGATTTTTGTCGTTCTCTCAGAAAATCTATGTAAAAATCTTTCCTTAAACGGCGACAAATTCGCTGTCTTTTGTTTGGCTGTTTTGACTCTTTTAGCAGATAAGAAGAACAGTAGGAGCAGGCAAATCTTTCGTCTCCCCCGGCGATATTTCGCTGTGAGTTGCTTCACCTTTTTTTTCTTTGTAAAAGTCATGTTATTTTTATACTGTTTGAGTTCAATTGTAGAGAACAGGAACAATCAATAATCTACTAAATTGGAATCTAAATTGGTGAGGAAATGGGAAAAATTCAGGTCAGGTACATCAAGTTGTATATCCAAATGCATCCAAGGATATGGCCTAATGATCAAATTACTCAGATATTACCCTTCTTTTTCTTTGTAGCTTCAGCTGCTTGTACTTTTAGCTATCCATTGTGTACATTTACAGGCTTACATACAGTGGACTAAAGAAAACAAAATAACAATGATTCAAATCAACTGGAGTAAAGCATTAAGAAGAAGCTTCACAATAATTTCCTACCACATTAAACGTTACAGTATGTATCAGTGACTAGGTCCAATACCAATAATTCTACAGAGTAAAGCCATCTCTTACCACGACACTACAATTTATCCACGTATGGTTTTTTTTTTCTTTCATCAGATAATTAACTGAATCAATGGCATCATCTTCTGCTTCTGCGAGTACTTCACAGTTTCCTCGATGGAACTATGATGTCTTTCTAAGCTTTAGAGGTGAAGATACTCGGAAAACATTTACGAGTCACCTGTACGAAATCTTGGATATCAGGGGAATAAAAACCTTTCAAGATGATAAAAGGCTAGAGCATGGCGCATCCATCTCAGATGAAATCTGTAAAGCTATCGAAGAGTCTCAATGTGCAGTCATCATTTTCTCAAAGAATTATGCAACATCAAGGTGGTGCTTGAATGAACTAGTGAAGATCATGGATTGCAAGACTCAGTTTGGACAAACTGTCATTCCGGTCTTCTATGATGTGGATCCATCACATGTTCGGAACCAGAGGGAGAGCTTTGCTGAAGCATTTTCCAAACATGAAACAAAGTATAAGGATGATGTCGAAGGAATGCAAAGATGGAGGATTGCTTTAACTGCAGCGGCCAATCTCAAAGGTTGTGATATTCGTGACAAGTGAGTTAAAAACATATAATTGCATATAAAAATGGAGTAATTTCATTCAGTTTTGGATGATTATGTGAAGACTAATACATATTCTACTATAGAACAAAGAATCTATACCTCCAAAAATGAGTTAAACGGAATCGACATTAAGCTCCCGTTTGGCTATAGATTTTGGCTACTTTTAAAAAAAAATTGAAAACATTGTTTATTTATGGAACATGACAGTTTGTGCAAAAAAATTTGAATTTTTTCTCAAGTTCCCAAAAACTGGTTTATGACCCTTTTTTGGTGAAATTGTTTCTTCCATACGCAAAAATTCACAATTTTTTCAAATAAAAACTTTCAAAAATTATTTTTCAATACAACTTCAAAAACTTTTTTTTTCAAGTTTCAACCAAATCTATGTTCAAACTCTAGCTAAATAAATCTGTCATATTTACAAAATAAAAATTAAAAGAAGGAAACCAAATCATATTGTTTTGTTAAGAGTACTGCATGCACAATCTTATTTCATTGATTGTCATTTAAAGGTTAAAAATTATTTTTATTTTATATTTCCGGAAAAAAGAATAATGGTTGATTATGTATGTTTTTATCAGTAGTAAGAACGGGTAGTTCTTATCAATTTAATTACTCAATGACAACGTAGATTATATTTTGATTGGTAATTCAAGAGATTGATTTAAGTGCACAGTCCTTTTTATCATAATTCTGCCCTCTACAGTGTGAAATACCTCTTGTAATTCTTGACTTATTTACCGGTATATATCCGCAATCTTCTTATTTTTTGTAGGACTGAATCAGACTGTATTCGGCAGATTGTTGACCAAATCTCGTCCAAATTATGCAAGATTTCTTTATCTTATTTGCAAAACATTGTTGGAATAGATACTCATTTAGAGGAAATAGAATCCTTACTAGGAATAGGAATCAATGATGTTCGGATTGTGGGGATCTGGGGCATGGGGGGAGTCGGTAAAACGACAATAGCAAGAGCTATGTTTGATACTCTCTTAGTAAGAAGGGATAGTTCCTATCAATTTGATGGTGCTTGTTTCCTTGAGGATATTAAAGAAAACAAAGGTAGAATACATTCTCTGCAAAATATCCTTCTTTCTAAACTGTTAAATGAAAAAGCTAATTACAATAATAAGGAGGACGGAAAGCACCAAATGGCTAGTACACTGCGTTCCAAGAAGGTCCTTATTGTGCTTGATGACATAGATGATAAAGATCGTTATTTGGAGTATTTAGCAGGTGATCTTGATTGGTTTGGTAATGGCAGTAGAATTATTGTAACAACTAGAAACAAGCATTTGATAGGGAAGAATGATGTAATTTATGAAGTAACTGGACTAGCTGACCGTGAAGCTATGCAATTGTTTTGTCAACATGCTTTCAGAAACGAAGATCCTGATGAGTGTTTTAAGGAGCTCTCATTGGAGGTAGTAAATTATGCTAAAGGCCTTCCTTTAGCCCTCAAAATGTGGGGTTCTTTGCTGCATAACCTAGGCTTAACTGAATGGAAAAGTGCAATAGAGCAAATGAAAATTAATTCTAATTCAGAAATTGTTGAAAAGCTCAAAATCAGTTATGATGGATTAGAGCCCATCCAACAAGAGATGTTTCTAGACATAGCATGCTTCTTTCGAGGGGAAGGAAAAGATAACACCATGCGAGTTCTTGGGAGTTGTCATTGTGGAGCCGAATATGGATTACGTATTTTAGTTGACAAATCTCTTGTGTTCATCTCCGAAAATGATAAGACTATTCAAATGCATGACTTAATAGAAGATATGGGTAAATACATAGTGAGTTTGCAAAAAGATCGGGGAGAATGTAGCAGACTATGGCTCGCCGAGGATTTCGAAGAAGTGATGATCAACAATACAGTAAGTAGGATGAACGATGCAATAATATTTAATTTCTAATTTTTATATTCCAAAGACATATGGGGCAGTCAACTCCATCTATTTGTTCCTCTTGCTTAATAGTCTTGCAGGTACGTCATTTTTGTTGTTTACTTTAGTTAGTAGGAGAAGCAAAAGTAAGAATAATTGCCTAACTAATTCGTTTAGTAGCATCTTTAATTTACGTTGCTTAACTCATTTTTCTTATATTTTTAAGCAATGGATTAGTCTAGTAGCCACTTAATTTGTTTGATCCAATTTCATTCTTTAGATTAACTTGAAAATTTTATGACATGTTATTACATAATAACTCAATATGAGGTTCACTTTACCATTGTTTTAAAAAAAAAAGTTATTACAATTTATTAGCATTGTTTCAATTACAGTTACTTTCTATCACAACATGAAAATCTTATAGACTTGACTCTAATGAACTTCTAAGAAAAATGTAGTATTAGAAAACAAAACTATAGAATTAATTGCAAAAAGTATTTCTCTGAAGTAACATCAGTATTTCTTAAAAAAGATCTAAGTAATATTGTATCCGAAAACTTTGGCATTGCAAGCGGATTTTATACGACGTTCGAAATTATACTTTGTAGACTAATGATCTTCTTACCAGGGGACCATGGTAGTGGAAGCAATCTGGGTTCGTCATTCTGGTATACTGCGCTTTAGCAAAGAGGGCATGAAAAATATGAAAAGGCTTAGGATATTATACATAGAGAGGTGGTTCTATGATGGTTCCAATATCAGGCATGATGGCTCCATTGAGTATCTGCCCAACAGCTTGCGTTGGATTGGCTGGGATGGCTATCCTTGGGAGTCATTGCCAGCTAGATTTGAACCCAAAAAGCTTGTTCATCTTGCACTCAAATCCAGTTCACTGTGTTATTTATGGACGGGAACAAAGGTACAATAATTGAGTTCTATTTTACTTTTATTTTTCTCTCTAACTATCTTTGTCCTTTAATTTAGTGATAATGAACAAATATTGTTGCTTTTTTCACGTATTATTTGAGGTACTTTCTATTTTTGCTAGAATCACGATGCATGTCTTTAAATGAACAAAAATTATTAATTTCATAAGCTCAAGTTAATGTATTTCTATCTCAAAAAAATAATTGTATTTTATATTATTTGGGGTTGTTCTCAGTATTATTGTAAAATCTCTCGTCTTTTTCCTTTAAATCATCCCATCATCATTTTAACTAAGAAGCTCAACTTAAAAACTCATTCAATTATTCTCATAATAAGATTAGATCCATATGAATTTCATCCTAGGTTGTATGTAGTGGGATGGAAGGAATACTTATTAGTAAAACAAAAGGAGCTTATTCTGTACAACTATTTTCTCGAATGACATATGGCGCTTTCATACATTGCTTCCAAATTTAATATTTGGGTTTTCCCATTTTATATTACACTTTTTTAAAGAATCAAAAGCTTTTCTCTTTGCTACAGCTATTTTCAGTCATTTTTAATTAAATTTAACAATATTTTTTATTTATAAAATACTTTTATTTAGTTTTTGAACATATAATTTTTCATATAGAATAAATGAACTTCTAATTTCACACAAAATAATGTGTTGGCCCTCATAATTCAAATGCTATCATTCATTTGTTGTCGAGGGAGTAATAAGTACTTTTTACGAACGTTAGCAACAAGTAATTAAGAAATTAAGAAAGCAGAGGTCATTTGATGCCCACAAATACAAATGAAAAAAAAAAAATAGTTTTACATTCATGGATAGCCCCACTAGCCAAATCTTTTATTATTGGAATCCTGTGGAGCTGCAAAATAGTTTTTTTTTTCCCTCTCTCTATCTTATTCTGTCTGTGTTCTGAACAGCAATTGTCGTCTCTACGAACGCTAGATCTCAGCTGGTCTGAAAGACTGATGCGAACACCAAATTTCACGGGGATGCCAAATTTGGAGTATTTGAATCTGTTATATTGTAGTAATCTTGAAGAGGTTCACCATTCCCTGGGATGTTGTAGAAAACTCATTCGGTTAAGTTTGTATTCTTGTAGTCACCTTAAGAGGTTTCCATGTGTTAATGCGGAATCTCTTGAATCTCTGGATTTAATACATTGCTCTAGTTTAGAGAAATTTCCAGAAATACACGGGAGAATGAAGCCGGAGATACAGATTCACATGCAACGCTCTGGGATAAGGGAACTACCATCCTCTATTTTTCAGTACCAAACCCATATTACCGAGCTAGATTTGAACGGTATGCTAAACCTTGTAGCTCTTCCAAGCAGCATCTGCAGGTTGAAAAGTTTGGTTATTTTAAATGTGTTGGGTTGCTCAAAACTTGAAAGCTTGCCAGAAGAGATAGGGGATTTAGAAAACTTGGAGGAGCTTGATGCCAGTTGTACCCTAATATCACGACCTCCGTCTTCCATCGTCCGCTTGAACAAACTTAAATCCTTGAGTTTTGGAGGCTTCGAACATGGAGTGTACTTTGAGTTCCCTCCAGTGGCCGAAGGATTACGGTCATTGGAAATTCTGAATCTCAGTGACTGCAATGTAACAGATGGAGGACTTCCGGAAGACATTGGATCCTTATCCTCTTTGAAAAAATTGTGTCTCAATGGAAATAATTTTGAGCGTTTGCCTCGAAGCATAGTCCAACTTGGTGCTCTTCGATACTTGAACTTAACAGAGTGCGAGAGGCTTACACAGCTACCAGAACTTCCCCCTGAATTAAATGTTTTGCATATAGATTGTCTTATGGCTCTGAAAAGTATCCATGATTTAGTAACAAAGAGAAAGAAACTACAGTGGGTGATATTCATGCCACTGTATCGTAAGGGTTTAGCACACGATGATTCTATATATAATTTGTTTGCACATGCCCTGTTTCAGAATATCTCTTCCTTGAGGCATGGCATCTTTGCTTTAGATTCCTTGTCCGAAAGTGTGTTTACCATTGTGCATATTGAGATGAAGATCCCAAGTTGGTTCCACCATCAGGGAACGGATAGGAGTGTATCAGTCAATTTGCCTGGAAATTGGTATATACCTGATAAATTCTTGGGATTTGCTGTATGTTACTCTGGCAGATTAGTTGACACCACAGCTCACTTGATTCCCGTATGTGATGACTGGATGTCGTGGATGAGCCAGAACCTTGTCTTATCCAACCATTCAAAATGTGATAACAACAACAACAAAAAACCCAGTGTTATCCCACTAGTGGGGTATGAGGAGGGTAGAGTGTACGCAGAATCTACTATACATTTTTTCTTGGTACCTCTTGCTGTCTTATGGGATACATCTAAGGCAAATGGAAAAACACCAAATGACTATGGGCATATTAGGCTATCTTTTTCTGGAGAAATGAAGAAGTTTGGAGTTCGTTTGTTGTATAAAAATGAACCAACAGAACATCGCATTGGGATAAGGAGCAGATATGACAATGGTGAACACCATGACACCGTGACCGATGAAGCCAGTTGCTGTCGCATACTCTAATAACATTATAAACAAAGGTCACATTCTAATGAAGTAAGTTACAAGTTTTGAAGCCCTTTGCTCTAAAGCTGGTGACATTGCCTATGAAGAGCATATGTTTCCTTTGTTTGTAGCGGAGCAACTAGACTCTTGGTCTGAGAAAGAGATTCGCGAGAGAACTTGGTATGCAATAATCCATTCTTTTTAAAATCTACATATATCTATATACTGGTCTTATACTCTTATTAGTAAAGGTGACATACCACCTCTCTTAGACCAGAATAGCTATTCTTTTGATTGAAGTGACATCTTCGCCCTTGCTGACAGGTAGACTTTCAAAAACCAATTCAGTTGAATGTTCGCGAAGCAAGAAAGCTGTGCCAAAATGGATAATGAAAGAAGCCTTGGAGCTATTAGTAAGTCGCCTCACATCACAAAGCAAGCGGACCAAAAGGGAACTATTTCCAGGAATCAAACATACCTCCAGCAGTCGAGCAACTATTCTTCCTTTGGGATGTAGAGCTCAACTAATCTTGTATGCTCTCCATCAGAAACTGATATTCACCTTTTCACTTGCCAAATTATTTTCATTTGGAACTTCAATCGCAGAAGTACCAGATTAATCATACTTTATATACCATGAAAAGAGCAGAAATCATGGCAGTAAATAAGAAATTTCAAAAAACACTTGCAACAAACATGCATGTTTCCTAGGGAAGCTTTCCAAAACTTCAAAAACCTTGCAACAAAGTACTATATGCTTTCTTTACTTGCATTTATGCTATTCTTTTCTGACAAAATCGATGTATATGAAGGTGTTGAGATACGTTGGAGTCGTGGATGGTGTCAATGGAAAAGCGACTGTTGAGCTGCAAAAATACAATAATGAATGCCCATTTGCACAACTCTCAGGATCGGATACTCTAGTAACATTAGAAACCGATGAAGCCAGTTGCTGTCGCATACTCTAGCAACATTAGAAACAAAGGTCACATTCTAATGAAAGTAAGTTGGAACTTTGGAAGCCCTTTGCTCTAAAGACTGATTGCACTAATTAGATGTGATGTTGTGATCGTTTTGGATTAGCAATATGTGATAACATGTGCTGTGTTGTTTATGTCGATCTGGATATTTTGATTACTTATAAGCGGTTTTCATAAGTCTTTTGTTTTTTGATCACTTTTGCAGTGCAAACTGGGAACATGGTACTTTGGGAACAAAACCGGTAAAGAGCATATGTTTACTTTGTTTGTAGCAGAACAACTAGACTCTTGGCCTGAGAAAGAGATTCGCGAAAGAACTTGGGTATGCAATAATACATTCTTCTTAAATCTACATATATCTATATACTGGTCTTATAGTAAAGATGACATGACACCTCTCTTTGACTAGAAGAACTAGTCTTGTGAAATGAAATCGCATCTTCGCCTTTGCTGACAAGTAGACTTTCAAAAACCAATTCAGATGAATGTTCGCGAAGCAAGAAAGCTGTACCAAAACGGATGGATAAAAGAGGCCTTGGAACTATTAGTAAGTCGTCTCACATCACAAAAGCAAGCGGACCAAAGGGGAACTATTTCCAGCAATCGAACGTACCTCCAGTGGTAGAGCAACTATTCTTTCTTTGGGATGTAGAGTTCTATTACTTTCTCTACCACTACCAAGTTCTACTGAAGAAGCATAGTGTCCATCGATATCGATCAACTGTCAAAATCTACATGGTAGAAGTAGTTTGTGAATAGGAATTTTAATCACTGAAAATGGTCAATTTAGCGCGCGGATTAAGTAGTTCAGAGCAACTCCAGTTTTAAGGTAGTCATAGGGAGTATGTTGTTTGTTTGTTATTTTAGGATTGAAGTTGTCTGACATAATAGAGATTTAGAAGAAAAGCTGGCAAAGGACATCTGAACTTGACTTTTGGCTTAGAACTAAAGTCTTTGAAAGATGCAGTATCCCATTTCAACGCCTCTAATCTTTATTGGCAAAAGCTAGTTAATTACTTAATTTTAGTCGTTATGTTAGTTGGATAGCTAGTAGTAAATTTAATGGTAAAGGGTCTGATATGTCCCCTACTATTAACAATTGTTTAAAAATGTCCTTCGTTATACTATCGGGTCAAAAGACTCCTTACTGTTACACTATTAAACAAAAATAACCCTAATCAGACGGAATAGACACGTGGTGTTCATTTAAAGCTCAAGACCATCTGATTCTTTTTAATAACCCATATTTGACCGACCCGCTCCAATCCACATACTTGACCCACCCTTTCTCCAACTAAAAACACGGGAATCTAAGTTAGTGGCAACTTTACATTTTCTCTTCTCTTTTACTCTCTCTAGAAGACTCCGTTGGAACACAGTCTAAAATCAAGGTTTGACATCCACAAATATCTGGAGCAAATGAGGCTGTTATAGAGAGGTTTGACTGTAGTTCCCAAAAATAGTGATGTTGAAAAATTATTGCATTGAATTATTGGATATTCGGTTGATTTTGCTAAAAACAAAAATTCCCAAGATCTCTACCATTCTTTAATTCTTCATCTTGATGGTAATATTATTTACTAGCTCCGATAAAATAGAAATGATAGATTTTAAAATGCCATTATTCCCTCAATCTAATGTTGCCATTCACAATAGGCACAACTCCATCTTGAAACCCTATTCAAGAAAGAAAGAAAAAAGTGATTTCTTCTTATCCATTTTAAAACCCATGTGAATCTTCTCACAAATGTAAAGGGAAACTCAAGCATTTCTAAGAAGTATTGAGCTTTTAACTTTATCAAAAATGAGCATTTTTGGTCTTCGTTAAATATTTAATAAATAATGGTACAAAAAATGTGAAAGACATCAGAACTAATAGGAAATGTTAAAAGAAATTTTTTTTTTTAACTCAAAACACTCGAAAAGTTCCTCAAATGTGAGAAACTCAACACTACACCACACTAGCACTAGATTAAAAATATAAAAAATTACACCTTGAAAAGCTGCAACGGAGTCCAAAATAGACAATAAATAGCAAAAACTGAAAAAATGCAAATTCAAATGTGAGTTCATATAAAATCATACATATGTTTTTTCAAAGTTCCAATTAAAACTGACAATCGACCCGACAATCTGCAAATCGAGCAGTGAACAAATATCCCGTTAATGTTTCGAGGTACTGAATAATGGAGGGAGATTCAAACCCAACATATATTTCTAACCTTCTTTGGGGACCCATTTTGGTGCGATATGGCGGTGCTACAAGCACATATACTGCATATCCAAAAATTCCTAAATGGGATATATTAGGTTCATGACCCAAAACTAATTGCAATGGGGAATATTTATGATAATTTGACTGTCTGAGATGAATTAGCATTATGCATGCAAAATGGCATGAGATGAGCCATGCCATGAGTAACGTCGTCTGAGATGAGTAACGATTTTGCTATCAATTGCAAACGTTTAATCAAAGACTCTGCAAGGCCATTTTAAGTGTACATGAGCTACAAGATGTTCCACTTTATCCCAACTGATAAGCAATAACCATTAAATACTTGGGATGAAAACCGTTTAATCAAGTCTTTGATCAAATATTTGGCGAAGACTAAAATGCTTTCTTTTTACAAACTTAGAGCCCATTTGGACATACATTTTTTTTCCTTTTTAAAATTTTTACTTTTTTTCGAAATCAGCGTTTGTTCATAAAATTTTCAATTTTCACTTGAAGATGCATTTTGGAAATTTTTTAAAATTTGAAGAACTCCAAAAAGTTCGCTTTTCAAAATTTTCACTCAAATCACTCACAAAACTTAAAAAACAACCCAAACTAAAATTTATGTCCAAACACACCTCTAAATTTCAAATACCATTTTCACTTGAAAAACTTTTTCACCAATTTTTGGAATTTTACAATTCTTATGTCCAAACACCTACTTAAAATACCAAAACTATAATATAGGGAACATTTTAAATTTTGCGAGGGTGGTCTAATAGACTTAATTGAAATATCGGGAAATTGTGCCCGTAATCGGATTATTTGTGCCATCAGTTTTGCAAACGCCAGGTAGTTGCGAGATGACAACAGGCACACATGATACCATCTAGAAAATGCATCTATTAAGACAACTAATATCCCCTTGTATACGTTCCAAAAACACAAGGGACTCAATCCCAACCTTTGTTGATGATGGTCTAATAATTAACTTGCCTTCATAACAAGAAATGCAAGAACATTTATTATTTAAAAGAATCTCTAAATCCTTTAATGGATGCCCATTTGAGTTTTCTATAATTCGTCTCATCATAATTGATTCAGGATGTCCCAATTGAGCATGCCAAAGTACAAAAATATTGGAATCAGTAACCTTTTGGTTTACGATAGAATGTGCTTCAATTGCACTAATTCTTGTCCAATATAGGCAATAAGATAAAGATGAAAATTTCTCAATAACCCTTTTGTGGCCAGAGACATTCTTGATAATGATGAGATATTCAAGATTATTCTCATATATCGTCTCAATATGATATCCATTTTGGCGGATATTTTTAAAACTCAACAAGTTCCTCTTGGACTTGGAGGAGTGCATTCTCTATGATAAGCATTGTCCTCTAAGGCAGAGTTACAGTAGCTCTTCCAGAGCCTTCAATCAAATTACTACTACCAGAAATTATAGAATCATCTGCCTTACACATGCTTAAATGAGAAAAATATTTCTTCTATTTGAATATTGTATGTGTTGTACATGAATCAACTAAACAAATATTTTTACAATTGAACTTTGATCCAAGTTTGTTTTGTGAGATATCCATGTTTGCTTAATCTTCTCAAAGAGCTTCTTGAGACGGTAAGTCTTGTGCTGATAACGTGTAATGATAAAATAAAAGAAGAAGAACAATATTGCAGAGAAAGAGAAAGAGAAATTTTTTATTGAATTTTGGTATGATTTACAATGAGGTAAGACCCCTCTATTTGTAGGAAAAAAATGACTTAGCCACAAAGTAAAATCCCCAAGATCTCTCTAAAATATAGACATTCACGTTAAATAAAACTCTATTTCTAACAAAACATATGTTTTTTCATAGTTCCAATTAAATCTAACAATCAAAGTTTGATCAAATATTTGGTTTGAAGACAAAAATGTGTTTGGACATTAGCTTTCAAAACATATTTCCCAAATTTATTTTGGAAAAACATGAAACATGACTTATACCACCAAATTCTAAAAACTATCACAAATACCCAACAATACCATTGTCAATAATATTCATTATATTATCGCAAACAATAGTCTTGAACATAAATAAATTTGGTACAAAATTATCATTTTTATAATGAACTACATGATAAACTATCAGAAGACCGAGAAGACGAAACAACAATGTTACAAAATAATAAATGGTGAGCTATTTTATAAAATACAAAAATTTGGGGCAATTTTTAAAAAATCTAATTTTGATATTTTGCCCCAAAATCAGCTATTGAGTTGGTTTTAGGATTTGAGATTTTGCCAAAATATAAGCAAAATTTATAGTCAAACATGTGTTTGCCAAATAAAACCCAAATTTATTTTGGCAAAAAGCCAAACGGTCCTAATATGCTCTCTTTTTACAAACTTAAAGTGAGTTTTTAACTAAAATTGTCCCTTATCTTTGAGAGTAGGTCTAACTTTGTCCTTTAACTATTTCCTTGAGCATCTTTAGTCCCTTAAATTTGCTAAAGTGGAACGCCTTTAGTCCTACTAACATAATTTAATTAACTCTTGTAAAAATTGGCGGTGATTCCATGAGCATCTCACATGACCAGTAAAAAAAATAAAGACAAGCAATAAACATAAACTAGTTTTCTTATTCCTCACCCAAATTCAGCCCGTCAAAACTCTATTTCGATGAAGAAAAACTTCATTGAGCGGAGAATCAAAAAGAAAATTAAAGTATCCAAGGAACCCTATGGATTCGATTCGGTCGAAGCAACAACATAGATTAAATTGAGATAGCTGTTGAAGTTGATGACACCATGGCATGACAATTGACAATGCCATTGAAGATGTTGTGATATTATCACTGATGAATATTTGTTGTTCGTATTTTGTATGTGTTTTCTCTGTATTTATTGATGTGTGAGATTGTGACACTGATTTTGTGTGCAATTTGCTTTTCTTTTTCAAAAATTTCTTTGGTTTAAAAATTTCACACACCGATATATAAATTTTAGCACTGCCGCCTAGTCCAGATTCTATGACAGTAGACTGTTTGTGCAGAAATATGTTGAAGTGGAGTCTTGGTATGATTATAGATGGACAACATAAATAGTTCTTAAAATTTTCTTGCCTTTTCCTTTAATCCAAGCTTTTTCTCAGTTGTGTAGGATGAATGGTGACTATGAAATTGAAAAGGGAATGGGTTTAGTTGTTTCACTGCTTGGCTTTTAATAAGACTTACGTGATTGGCATGTGGTATAGTGAGTCACTGTTAGTTTTTAACTAAATTTTGTTAGTAGAACTAAATGTGCTTCACTTTAGCAGATTTAAGGGATTAAAAATACTTGGGGGAATAGTTAAAGGACAAAGTTAGACCTATTCTTAAAGATAGGGGATAATTTTGACTAAAAACTTACTTAAAGTACCAAAACTATAATACAGGGAACATTTTAAGTTTGTCTGGGGGACCTTTTTGTCATTCTCTCAGAAAATCTCGGTAAAAAGCTTCCTATTTTTTTTCAAGAGCAATTGGGCGTAAATGGCGACAAATTCGCTGTCTTTTGTTTGGCTGTGTTGACTTTATGTACACTTTTAACAGGTAGGAGCAGGCAAATGCATCAAACCGGACAAGACTTCGTCTCCTCCGGCGAGATTCCGCTGTGAGTTGCTTCACCTTTTTTTTTCTTTGTAGAAAGTCATGTTATTTTTATACTGTTTGAGTTCAATTGTCGAGAACAAGAACAACCAATAATCAACTAAATTGGAATCTAAATTGGTCTTTTGAGGAAATGTAAAATTGTATATCAAGTTAATAAATTCAGGTCAGGTACATCAAGTTGTATATCCAAATGCATCAAGGATATGGCCCAATGATCAAATTGCTCCGATATTGCCCTTCTATTTCTTTGTAGCTTCAGCTGCTTGTACTTTTAGCTATCCATTGTGTACTTTTAGCTATCCACTGTGTGCATATTACATGACTACTCAGTTGAATTCTATTGAAACTCTGACTAGTAGCAACTACAAGAAGTGGAAACATGATGTTGAAATAGTGTTAGACTTTGCATTGACCGAACAAAAACCTGCTGAACCTACAACTACTAACACCGCTGATGAAAAGGCTAAGTATGAGAAATGGATGAAGGCTAACAAATTGAGCCTTATGATCATGAAGAGATCCTGGATCATATAAAGAGTGACTACCCATCACATGCCAATAATTATTGGGCCTCACTTCCACACACAATATTTAATATTAGGCCTTTTATTTATCCACCACTTGGATCACGCCACTATCTTTTCAGGCTATAACTGATTAACGTAAGTCCAAACTCCAACAAGGCTTACATACAGTGGACTAAAGAAAACAAAATAACAATGATTCAAATCAACTGGAGTAGAGCATTAAGAAGAAGCTTCACAATAAGTTCCTACCACATTAAATGTTACAGTATGTATCAGTTGACTAGGTCCAATACCAATATTTCTATGGAGTAAAGCCCATCTCATACAAACTTTTCTTATTTCAAGTGCTACTAATTGTTTATTTCTTTCTCTCCTATTATCTTCAGTTGATCTCTTACCACAACACTACAATTTATCCATGTATGGTTTTTTTTTTCTTTTCAGATAATTAACTGAATCGATGGCATCATCTTCTGGTTCTGCGAGTACTTCACAGTTTCCTCGATGGAACTATGATGTCTTTCTAAGCTTTAGAGGTGAAGATACTCGGAAAACATTTACGAGTCACCTGTACGAAATCTTGGATATCAGGGGAATAAAAACCTTTCAAGATGATAAAAGGCTAGAGCATGGCGCATCCATCTCAGATGAACTCTGTAAAGCTATCGAAGAGTCTCAATGTGCGGTCATCATTTTCTCAAAGAATTATGCAACATCAAGGTGGTGCTTGAATGAACTAGTGAAGATCATGGATTGCAAGACTCAGTTCGGACAAACTGTCATACCAGTCTTCTATGATGTGGATCCATCACATGTTCGAAACCAAAGGGAGAGCTTTGCTGAAGCATTTGCCAAACATGAAACAAAGTATAAGGATGATGTCGAAGGAATGCAAAGATGGAGGATTGCTTTAACTGCAGCGGCCAATCTCAAAGGCTGTGATATTCGTGACAAGTGAGTTAAAAACACATAATTGCTTATAAAACTTGGAGTAATTTCCATTCAGTTTTGGATGATTATTTGAAGACTAATACATATTCTACTATAGAATAAAGAATCTAACCACCTAAAATGAGTTAAACGAAATCGACTTTAAGCTCTCATTTGGCCATAGATTTTGGCTACTTTTTTAAAAGAAAAATTGAAAACACTGTTTATTTCATGGAACATGATAGTTTCTGAAACAAGTTTAAGTTTTTTTTTTTCAAGTTCCCAAAAACTGGTTTAGCACCGTTTTTGGTGAATTTTTCTCTTTTACACACAAAATTTCAAGTTTTTTTCCAAATAAAATGCATGTCCAAACACAACTTCAAGTTCTAAAACTTATTTTTCAAATTTCAACCAAATATATGTCCAAACTCTAGCTAAATAAATCTATCATATTTACAGAAACAAAAATTAAAAGGTGGAAAGTTAATCATTTTGTTTTGTTAAGAGTACTGCATGCACAATCTAATTTCACTAAATGTCATTTAAAGGTTAAAAACTATTTTTATATTTCCTGAAAAAAGAATAATGGTTGATTATGTATGTTTTTATCAGTAAGAACGGATAGTTCCTATCAATTTAATTACTCAATGACACTATTACGTAGATAATATTTAGATTGGTGATTCAAGAGATTGATTTATGTGCACAGTCCTTTTTATCATAACTAGTCTTACGTTACGCGCGTTGCGCGTATACACTATCTCAACGAGTAAAAAACTTTTTAAAAAGCATATGTATAATATACTAAATATTATGTTTGAGTTATAAAATAAAGTATATATTCTAGAAAACGATAAATATCGATTCTATATTTATCGCTCAATAAAACAATAAACTACTCCAATAGAAGTTCTCAATTTCAGTCATTATATTCAACTGAACTTTATTCATGTTAAACTTATTCGATATATATATATATATATATATATATATATATGTATGTATTAGTGCTTTGCGCGTATCCTGTTAATCATTATAAAATTTATATAAATATTTGTCTTTCTTATCTTTGTAATTTTGAAATTCATTAGGTAATTATGGTATTTTTAGATACAATTTGTTTATCTTACTTTAATAAATAGTAATGGTTAAATATATTTGTAATTTTTGCTATATAATCTAGTCATTCAAAAATGAGAAAACTCATTAAATCATAAAAATTAAATAAATAAAACTTTAATATATAAACCTTTTTAATGATTCTTGACGTACATAAAAGAAGATAAAATACTGAATCTAGAAATTTTCTTAAAATTTTGCAATAAAAACTTGAACTAAACTTAAATTTTGCCGCAGAAATGAATTCTTTGGCAAAAGTAATATGGAATGTATTATAGTATATGAAATAATTCAAATAAGAAAATAATTTATATAAGGTAAAATTTTGTTGATTTTAAAGTCTGATATATTACGATTTCATACTTAGTTTAAATTAGAAATAACTTAAAAAGAAAAATTTAAATTGATTTTAAAATCTTAAATATTATGGAAAAAATAAATTAAGTTTGTCGCTATGAAATATATTTTTTATATGTACCACTTAAAACACAAGTAAATTTCTTCTAAAATAAATGTAAAACAATCTTCTCCAAACGAAACAATTCGGCAACCCCAACTTGAATACTATGTCAAAATAGAAAAGAAATATGTTCTTTTAGCTAATGAACTCCACTGAAGGGCATTTTTAGTTAATTTAGGCAAGGAATTTATATGAATAGAATTTACTCGATTTAAATTTCTAAATATTATGAGTTCTTACCTAATTTTAATTAGGAAATGATTTAATTCATAGGCCTAAATATTAGAGAAAATAATGAAATGACTATTTTGTCTAGTGTGAAAATAATTTTTGAAGGGTAAAAAAGACGAATGACATTTGGCTAAGGGCATTCGTGCTTTTAATATAGTATAGATTCTGCACTCTACAGTGTGAAATACCTCTTGTAATTCTTGACTTATTTACCTGTATATATCGGCAATCTTCTTATTTTTGTAGGACTGAATCAGACTGTATTCGACAGATTGTTGACCAAATCTCGTCCAAATTATGCAGGATTTCTTTATCTTATTTGCAAAACATTGTTGGAATAGATTCTCATTTAAAGAAAATAGAATCCTTACTAGGGATAGGAATCAATGATGTTCGGATTGTGGGGATCTGGGGCATGGGGGGAGTCGGTAAAACGACAATAGCTAGAGCTATGTTTGATACTCTCTTGGTAAAAAGGAATAGTTCCTATCAATTTGATGGTGCTTGTTTCCTTGCGAATATTAAAGAAAACAAACGTGGAATGCATTCTCTGCAAAATATCCTTCTCTCGGAACTTTTAAAGGAAAAAGCTAATTACAATAGTGAGGACGGAAAGCACCAAATGGCTAGTAGGTTTCGTTCTAAGAAGGTTCTAATTGTGCTTGATGACATAGATGATAAAGATCATTATTTGGAGTATTTAGCAGGTGATCTTGATTGGTTTGGTAATGGCAGTAGAATTATTGTAACAACTAGAGACAAGCATTTGATAGGGAAGAATGATGTAATATATGAAGTGACTGCACTACCTGATCATGAATCCATTCGATTGTTCTATCAACATGCTTTCAAAAAAGAGGTTCCGGATGAGCATTTTAAGGAGCTTTCATTGGAGATAGTAAATTATGCTAAAGGCCTTCCTTTAGCCCTCAGAGTGTGGGGTTCTTTGTTGCATAACCTAGGCCTAACTGAATGGAAAAGTGCTATAGAGCATATGAAAAATAACTCTAATTCTGGAATTGTTGATAAGCTCAAAATTAGTTATGATGGATTAGAGCCCAGACAACAAGAGATGTTTCTAGATATAGCATGCTTCTTCCGAGGGGCAAAAAAAGAGTACGCCATGCAAATTCTTGAGAGTTGTCATTGTGCAGCTGAATACGGATTGCGTGTCTTAATTGACAAATCTCTTGTGTCAATCTCTGAAAATGACCGGATTCAAATGCATGACTTAATGCAAGATATGGGTAAATATATAGTGAACTTGCAAAAGGATTTGGGAGAATGCAGCAGACTATGGCTCGACGAGGATTTTGAAGAAGTGATGATCAACAATAAGGTAAGTAGGCTTAACAATGCAATACTAATATTTAATTTCTAATTTTCATATTCCAAAGACATATGGGGCAGTCAACTCCATTTATTTGTTCCTCTTGCTTCATAGTCTTGTAGGTACGTCATTTTAGTTGTTTACTTTAGTTAGTAGAAGAAGCAAAAGTAATAACAATTGCCTAATAAGATAAAAATAAATTAATTGCCTAATTCGTTTAATAGCCTCTTTAATTTACGCCGCCTAATTCGTTTTTCTTATATTTTTAAGCGATGGATTAGTCTAGTAGCCACTTAATCTGTTGGATCCAATGTCATTCTTTGGATTAACTTGAAAATTTTATGACATTTTATTACATAATAACTTAATCAGACATTCACTTTACCATTATTTTTATAAAATTTTTACAATTTATTGGTACTGTTTCAATTACAATTACTTTCTATCACAACATGAAAAGCTTATAGACTTGACTCTAGTGAACTTCTAAGAAAAATGTAATAATAGAAAATAAAATTATAGAATTAATTGCAAAAAGTATTTTTCTGAAGTAACATCAGTATTTCTTAAAAAGAATCTAATTAATATTGTATCTTATACTTTGGCATTGCAAAGAGTGAGAAAGTACTCATATTAGCAAGCGGATTTTATACGACAGCTTAAAATTATACTTTGCAGACTAATGATCTTCTTACCAGGGGACCACGAAAATGGAAGCAATCTGGTTTCCTCATTACGATTGTGGTACATTACGCTTTAGCAAAGAGGCCATGAAAAATATGAAAAAGCTTAGGATATTAAACATAGAGAGGTCGTGTACCTGTGATGGTTCCATTGAGTATCTACCCAACAACTTGCGTTGGTTTGTGTGGAAACGTTATCCTTGGGAGTCATTGCCAGCTGAATTTGAACCCAAAAAGCTTGTTCATCTTGCAGTCAAATCCAGTTCACTATGTTATTTATGGACGAGAACAAAGGTACAATAGTTGAGTTCTATTTTACTTATATTTTTTTCTCTCTAACTATCTTTGTCCTTTAATTTAGTGATAATGAACAAATATTGTTGCTTTTTTCACATATTATTTGAGGTACTTTTTATTTTTGCTAGAATTATGATGCATGTCTTTTAATGAACAAAAGGTATTAATTCCATACGCTCAAATTAATGTATTTCCATCTCCAAAAAATTATTGTATTTTATATTATTTATGGTTGTTCTAAGTACTATTGTAAGATCTTTATGTCTTTTTTTCTCCAAATCTTCCCATCATCATTTTAACTAAGATGCTCAATTTATAAACTCATTCAATTATTTCTCATAGTAAGATTAGATTCATATAAGATTTCATCCTAGGGTGTACATAGTGGGACGGAAGGAATACTTATTAGTAAAACAAAAGGAGTTTATTCTGTACAAATATTTTCTCGAATGACATGTACACTTTCATACGTTGCTTCCGGATTTAACATTTGGGTTTCCCCATTTTATATTACCCTTCTTTGAAGCACTTTTCTCTTTGCTATAGGTTTTTTCAATCATTTTTAATTGAATTTAGCAATATTATTTTAATTATAATTTACTTTTATTCAGTTTCTAAACAAGTAATTTTCCATATATAAAAAATAAATTTCGGATTTCATATAAAATAATGTGTTGGCCCTCATAATTTGAATGCTATCATTCATTTGTTGTCGAGGGAGTAATAAATGGACTACTTTTTAGGAACGCTAGCAACAAGTAATTAAGAATTCAAGAAAAGAGGTCATTTGATGCCCTCAAATACAAATGGAAAAAACAAAATAGTTTCTACATTCATAGATAGCCCCACTAGCCAAATACTTTATTATTGGAATCCAGTGGAGGAGCAAAATAGGTTCTTTTTTTCTTCTCTCTCTATCTCATTCTGTTTGTATTTTGAACAGCAATTGTCGTCTCTACGGACGCTAGATCTCAGATACTCTGAAAGCCTGGTGCGAACACCAGATTTCACGGGGATGCCAAATTTGGAGTATTTGAATCTGGAGGAATGTTGTGATCTTGAAGAGGTTCACCATTCCCTGGGACTTTGCAGAAAACTCATTCGGTTAAATTTGGAGTTTTGTGGATGCCTTAATTGGTTTCCATGTGTTAACGTGGAATCTCTTGAATATCTGGATCTAGATTTTTGCTATAGTTTAGAGAAATTTCCAGAAATCCACGGGAGAATGAAGCCGGAGATACAGATTCACATGAAACGCTCTGGGATAAGGGAACTACCATCATCTATTTTTCAGTACCAAACTCATATTACCTTCCTAGATTTGAGCGCTATGAAAAACCTTGTAGCTCTTCCAAGCAGCATCTGTAGGTTGAAAAGTTTGGTTAGTCTAAATGTGTCGGGCTGCACAAAACTTAAGAGCTTGCCAGAAGAGATAGGGGATTTAGAAAACTTGGAGGAGCTTTATGCCAGGTATGCTCTAATTTCACGACCTCCGTCTACCATCATGCGCTTGAACAAACTTAAAATCTTGAAGTTTGGAGGCCTCCAAGATGGAGTGCACTTTGAGTTCCCTCCAGCGGCTGAAGGATTACGGTCATTGGAACATCTGGATCTCACTTGTTGCAATCTAATAGATGGAGGACTTCCGGAAGACATTGGATGCCTATCTTCTTTGAAAGAATTGTA
The DNA here is from genome assembly GCA_005239495.1 of Nicotiana undulata. Classification (NCBI taxonomy): domain Eukaryota; kingdom Viridiplantae; phylum Streptophyta; class Magnoliopsida; order Solanales; family Solanaceae; genus Nicotiana; species Nicotiana undulata. Next base: position 108,738 of record ML253935.1, read on the forward strand.
TCTCAGTGGAAATAATTTTGAGCATTTGCCTCGAAGTATAGCCCAACTTGGTGCTCTTCGAATCTTGAACTTAAGAAATTGCAAGAGGCTTACACAGCTGCCAGAACTTCCACCAGAATCAGATACAATATATGCAGATTGGAGCAGTGATTTGATCTGTAATTCGTTGTTTCAGCATATCTCGTCAGTGCAGCATGACATCTCTGCTTCAGATTACTTGTCACTAAGAGTATTTACCAGTGTGCATCTTGGGAAGAAGCCAAGTTGGTTCCTCTATCAGGGAACGGATAGTGGTGTATCAGTCAATTTGCCTGGAAATTGGTATATACCTGATAAATTCTTGGGATTTGCTTTATATTACTCTGGCAGCTTAATTGACACCGCAGCTCAATTGATTCCCGTATGTGATGATGGGATGTCGTGGATGACCCAGAAACTTGCCTTATCCAACCATTCAGAATGTGATACAAAATATAATATTAATTTTTTCTTGGTACCTCTTGCTGGCTTATGGGATACATCTAAGGCAAATGGAAAAACACCAAATGACTATGGGTTTATTAGGCTATCTTTTTCTGGAGAAGTGAAGAAGTATGGACTTCGTTTGTTGTATAAAGAAAATAACCATGAACCAACAGAATGAAGCCAGCTGCTCCTCGGGTAAGAAACAAAAGAGTCACATTTCTAATATTCAGGGAGCTCTGTCTTTGAGAATTTGCAGCAACAAGTAGAAGGGCCTGTCTCTTCAGAAACTTTGCAGCTCTTTCCTGCAAACCCAGGATTTTAGCTCAGATAGAGGTATATACCTCATGCCTTGTTTTTTTTTTCTAGTTGGTATTGAAATTTGTGTTCCCTCCTATTAGGTACAAAGTCTTCTTCCAAAACCAAAATATATTTTCTTCTCATTCTTTCTTACTTTTTCCTTTTTCGTTTCTTTCCCCTATTTACTTACAGGAGCTCATCAATGGGTGATGTACAACAATGGGTTTTTGTCTATTGATTCTCCATCTTAACCATGGTGAGTTAAAGGATTCCAACAAGTATAACTTTTTGTGCTCAAATCAGAACCTGGAATTGTGAATGTGGAGAAAGCTGAGTACGAGATGAAGTGATTTATGTAATTAGAGAACCTAAGACTACCATCTGTAACTGCCTTTTAGTAGGTAGATTTCGTTTCCAAAAGTTAATTACCCTGTGAATAATGATCATTGGAGTGATGAAAGATGTTATCCAAATAGTATTGAATGGATAGGCGGAGGTTTCTCCTGACATGTGAATGCTGCTGTAAGATGGATTCCAACTAATGCAATTTTGGATAAACTGACGCTATTGATGTTAGGTTTTGGTGGCTTGTGATTCCCCATGATAGCCAGGTGAATTTTCATTTGCTCACAAAACTGCTAGAAAGAGAGTAACTTTACTTTATTTCTTCTTGTTGTTATTCCATTCTTTGTCTATAACACCAAAAGAGAAAAAGTCAATAATTTATACGAACCGTTGTGTGCATACAAGGATGCTTCATACTTTTTTGTATTATCTTATCACAAACGAGTCAGTTGATTCATAGAGGCAAATTACTTTTAGCATGAACTATCTTTGGTGACATATTTTTGTTTATTTTGTTAGTACTATTCGTTCTGTCTGGTTTTTCATAACCAAGTTGGTTTCATTATGTAGGCATATTATATGAATTAAGCTACTTTTGGGATTGCTCAACTCAAGTATCAATTTTAAGCTATGTGTGTATAGCCCAAATTGCTACACTATTGCAATTTTGCACTTTCACTTCTTTGTCGCCCTCCCTATGATTAAACTTAGTTCTCTGTTTGGCTTCTTTAAAGCAACGAATCCTGTGCGTTGATTCTTTCTTGTTTCCTGTCTTTGTTATCTTACTTCCTTTTCTAGTGTTTTGCAGTGTATTACCTTTCATTTGTTGGAGTGTTTTAGAACTGCAAGCTCAACATATCAGTTCGCTTCCCTCAGGACATGTGGAAGGTGTCTTGCAGATAAGCTGTTCTTAAACCAGTCCATCAAAATTGCAGTCTTTATACACTAGCGATGAAAGGCAATCTGTTCCTCTGCAATTTGAGAAAATGCCTAAAAATCTACTAGAGGAAGCAAATACATCCTTTTTCAGCCTCGAGGATCTGTCATGAGTAATGAAAATTACAAACAGAACATGAGTAAGCTTTAGCCGTGACATTCAAAGATGACCTTATGCCAAAGTTCAGGCTCAAAGATAAAAAAGATTTCGAGTATCCTTGTCTCACTCCTAAACTGATAAACATACAGAGACCTGATCCGAGCTGTTTTTCCATTTGCAATGTTATCTAAATATGCAGGGAAAACAGTTCCAGGCGTTTGTATCTCATCAGTTAGTTTGATGGGTAGTAGTTGCAAGAAAATACAGGCCGCTTCAAGTTTTGACTGACAAGTGCAGATGAAAAACTTTTGAAAAGAATTTGTACATGCAAAAGAAAACTCAGGCTGCGGCCAAATTACATAGAGAAAGGAGACTTATTTCAAAGTGGTTTAGGTAGCCCAGTTAGACTGAAAATCATTGTGTGATTTGAATTCACAGCAAAGAAAGAGAATGCAGGGTAGAGGAATTGCTTCAAATCATTAGGCTCATGAAACGGAAGATTGCAGGTTCGAGTTCTGTCCCTGCCTAATCACGGGAGCATTGTTCACCAGGATAGAAGGCAGGTAATGCCAATTGGCAAAGTGACGTTAAGCACTCTAGCGATACGAAAAGAGGGGTCAAGTATTAGTTATACATCATACTTGGTATTATCCTATCCTTAAGTATAGAAAACTATGGCATTAGTAATACCAAGGCTATTAATGGCATGCATTAGTATGATTAAAGATAAAATTGTCCTTAAAGTCCCTAAAAGCTAGAGAATATGGAGGGAATTTTTGTAAACAACTATTTTTCTTAAAAATTATGCAGTGCATTATAATTTCAATACACCACACAAAACAGTGGATAAGTAATAATATTTGCACAACTAATGCTTGCATTAGCACTATTCATACACACCCTACCAAACGACCCCTCAGTCTTTTGGGGGACATGATTGAATTGTAACTCATTGCGGTCTAATTTGATGAAATAGAAGACCGCCTAGACCAAATTACTAAATTTAGGTCCGTCAAGTTGTATATCCAAATGGTAAAGTTGAATTTGTTGCCAAATTTAGCTTGGGTTGGACTATTTCTAATTTATGAGTTTGAGTTCCTTTCCCTGTTGAATACATTATGAACTAGAATTGAGAATTTAGCTTTGGCTACGGGTGTTCCGAACCGGAAAATCGCACCAAACCGAAAAACCAAACCAAATCAAATCGATTAAAAAACCCGACTAGGTTTGGTTTGACTTGGTTTGGTATTGAGCAAAAAAATCCGAACCAAATCGACATATAAATATATAATTTTTATATATATTTTTAAGACTTTATATTGAATTTTTTTAAAAAAAATATTGAAATATTTGGGATCCTCTCATGTCTTAACCTAAAAGGCCTACATTAACTAAAATTATTGTTGGACGACTATGAAAATAATTATCATGTATTACTAAAAAAATTCTCTCATTAGAATATTTTAATAGATCATGTGTTTGTCAACTTTTTCAATATTTACTAAACATATATTTACTTATCAAAACTTTATCTATAACTTTAACAAAGTAAGATTGGAATAATTTTCATGTAACAAAAAAATCGAAAACCCGAAAATCCCGACAAAACCGAACCAATCCAAACCGATATAATTGGTTTGGTTTGGTTTTGATAAAACCCGAACCAACCCGGTCCATGTACACCCCTAGCTTTGGTTCATGAATTTGGGAATTTGGATGCTGAACATTTATAGAGTTTGAATAAATTCCACCATTTGTTGGTAGGAAATGTATTAAAAACATGAAATTGAGGAATATTGTTATGGATGTGATGAAAAAAAAAGAGATACTCCCTCTATCCAATTTTAGTTTTTGGCCAAAAAAAGTTTCAAAAATCTGTGGCTTTAAAAAATTCAAAAAATTATTATTTTTTCTTTCAATTTCCTCTTGCTATTAAAGAAATTGAAAGTACTCCCTCCGTTCACTTTTAATGAACCACTTTTGATGACATTGTACTTCCTTCAAAAAATAAATAAAGTATGTATTTTATAATTTTAGTCGTAATAATAATAATAATGGTGTTTCCAAAAAATTTGGAAAATGATTTGAGAAATGAGTAGTTAATAATAAGGGTAAACCAGGAAAAAAAGATTGTCTTTCTCTTGATTTATTATAGTGGATAAGTAAAAGTGAAAATGTATTTTTAGTATATTGGACAACGAAAAGTGAATAGAGGGAGTAATTAGTCTAGGTACTTGCTTTCCAATATTAGCATTTAACAGCTTGTTTGGGTGGTTGTTACCTATTGCATTGTATCGTATTGTTAAATCCGTCGTTACGTAGCGACGAAAAGTGTCACTTTATTGAATGACATATTTGGTGTTGTGGCGTCGTTACCTTACTTTTTTCTCATCTTGCCTTTCCTTATTATTAAATAATTATATTTTATCCTTTACTCTACTTTTTATGCAATAATTCTACTATGTATCATATTTTGTTTTAGTAATGTTGCAAGTTTATTCTTAATATTGTTGGTGCATGACATCATGAAACGACAACAAATGATACAATTTAGCCAAACGTTGTATAATTGTCAAGGAAATAAATAACGTTGATTTAGTAAATTAAAGCTACTACTTAATACTAATGTTCTCTTAATGAATTTAATTGCGGATTCCATCGTATATTGGGAATTCGGAAAATGGACAGCATAGCTAGTAGGGGTAGGCATATATCGGGTATAATTGATAGCCCGAACCGATAAAATGCTATTGAGTTATCGATATTGGGTTATTGAGTAAATGGTTCGATAACCGTTTAATGTTAATTGACTATTAAATTATCGGTTCGGGTCTCGGTTTGCCCAATTTATTAAAGATTTAACCGATAGCCTAATAAGCTTTAACAAAATTATAATTTTACCTACTAAGTATATAAAGCCATCTTATGGCTTCATTCTCTCAATTCTCTCGACAACAACTCTCCATCTTCAAACCTTAATCCTTAGAGTAAGTTTTAAACTTTTATGAATTTCTCTATCTTAATTCTTCAGTTAGATTTTTAGTTTTAAATTTTAAAGAATTAATTGTTCAAATTTTTAGTTTTTCTATTTGTTTCTTTTGTTGCACTGATTCTTTAATATTTACAATATTAGGATTTTATTATTTTCGTGTGAGTTATGCGCGCCCGCAATGAGATGCTAGCTAATAAGATAGTTGAATGTCGTATTCCTTACTCCTACTAACTTATAACTTTGAAATTGAGATCATTCATTGAGATTTTCAAATGCAAAGAAGTTTTCTTTTCTAAAAATGAAATTTAATTCCTCTTTTCTTAAGAGCAAAAATTCCCTTTCTTTTGGCGAAATACACAGATAGCCCTTTAAGTTGTCCCTAACGGTCATTTGAACACTTAAACTAGCCTACTGACCATTTAGACACTTTTATTTGACAGAAGTGTATTTAGACAAGGTGAGTTGCTCTGATAGACGAGTCACCCCAAGAGCAAGGTGGGAGTTCTGTGAGTTCGAGTCACCCAAGAGCGAGATGGAGAATTTTTGGAGGGAAGAATGAGAGTCTATTGGAAACAACCTCTTTACCCTAGTGTAGTTGTTGTTGAAGTGTATTTATTGGACACTTAAGTCAAGCGGACCACATGCGTGACATACACTTGGTGTTGACATGGCAAATGAGCCAATTAAATAAGAGCACATGTAATTTTAAATAAAAGTAATTTCACATGTAATTAAGAAATACTAGAAAAGACTAAAAAACATAAATTTTCAATTCTTGCACTAAAAGCTTGCCGTGTTCATCGTCTTTCCCACCCATTTCTTGAGTCCAGATAATCTTTCCCCATTTATTCTCTCTTTAATTAGTTCCAAACAACACTTCACTTTTATATAAAACCTTGAAATTACCAAAAGGGTATAATAATGCATATATCAATATTGTTTCTTCTACAGATTTTCAAGTCATGGACATGGAAGGTAACTTTTGTTTTTTGTTTTTTGTTTTAATTAATTCCAGTTATTGATTCTTCTATACAATTTATGGACCTACATTTGTTTTCAATTTCCATCTGTGCGACTGTTGTCTGTGACTAAGAAAACTACTGGGATATTATATATCGACTTGTACTTTTAGCTGTCCCTTGTGTACATATTACAGTGGAATTTGGTGCAGGGAGGGTGGGTGGTCTTTGAAGGAATTTCCTACTTCCTTCTATTAAAGTTCAAACTAAACCCAGTACCAATATTTCCTTCTATAGCAATAATTGTTATAACTTTGTTGAAAATATCATCTATTCTTCTCTTACCACAACCACAATTTTTTTACATACAGTTTTCTTACTCTTTTCAGTGAGTCCATGGCATCTTCTCCCTCTTCTTCTGCTAGATGGAGCTATGATGTTTTCCTAAGTTTTAGAGGTGAAGATACTCGGAAAACGTTTACAAGTCACTTATACGAAGTCTTGAATGATAAGGGAATAAAAACCTTTCAAGATGATAAAAGGCTAGAGTACGGTGCAACCATCCCAGAAGAACTCTGTAAAGCTATAGAAGAGTCTCAATTTGCCATTGTCGTTTTCTCAGAGAATTATGCGACATCGAGGTGGTGTTTGAATGAACTAGTGAAGATCATGGAATGCAAGACTCAATTTAGACAAACTATTATACCGATATTCTATGATGTGGATCCATCACATGTTCGGAACCAAAAGGAGAGCTTTGCAAAAGCCTTTGAAGAACATGAAACAAAGTATAAGGATGATGTTGAGGGAATACAAAGATGGAGGATTGCTTTAAATGCCGCGGTCAATCTCAAAGGCTCATGTGATAATCGTGACAAGTGAGTTAAAAACACATAAGCTGATACTTTGCATTCAAATGAGTTAAACATAATCTTATAAATATTTTTAGAATTTTCGGAATAAGTAATGATAGGTGATTATATTTGTAGGACTGATGCAGACTGTATTCGGCAGATTGTTGACCAAATCTCATCCAAATTATGCAAGATTTCTTTATCTTATTTGCAAAACATTGTTGGAATAGATACTCATTTAGAGAAAATAGAATCCTTACTAGAGATAGGAAGCAACGATGTTCGGATTATGGGGATCTGGGGCATGGGGGGAGTCGGTAAAACGACAATAGCAAGAGCTATGTTTGATACTCTTTTAGGAAGAAGGGATAGTTCCTATCAATTTGATGGTGCTTGTTTCCTCAAGGATATTAAAGAAAACAAACATGGAATGCATTCTCTGCAAAATATCCTTCTCTCCAAACTTTTAAGGGAAAAAGCTAATTACAATAATGAGGAGGACGGAAAGCATCAAATGGCTAGTAGACTGCGTTCTAAGAAGGTCCTAATTGTGCTTGATGACATAGATGATAAAGATCGTTATATGGAGTATTTAGCAGGTGATCTTGATTGGTTTGGTAATGGCAGTAGAATTATTGTAACAACTAGAGACAAACATTTGATAGAGAAGAATAATGTAATATATGAAGTGACTGCACTACCTGATCATGAATCCATTCAATTGTTCTATCAACATGCTTTTGGAAAAGAAGTTCCCGGTGAGCATTTTAAGAAGCTTTCATTGGAGGTTGTAAATCATGCTAAAGGCCTTCCTTTAGCTCTCAGAGTGTTGGGTTCTTCCTTATGTAATAGGGATATAACTATGTGGAAAAGTGCTATAAAGCAGATGAAAAATAATCCTAATTCAAAAATTGTTGCAAATCTCAAAATTAGTTATGATGGATTAGAGCCAATAGAACAAGGGATATTTTTAGATATAGCATGTTTCTTACGAGGGATAGAAAAGGATGTGATCCTGCAAATTCTTAAGAGTTGTGATTGTGGAGCTGAATACGGATTGTATGTCTTAATTGAAAAATCTCTTGTGTTCATCACCGAAGACGGTGAAATTGAAATGCATGACTTAATACAAGAAATGGGTAGATATATAGTGAACTTACAAAAGGATCCGGGAGAACGCAGTAGACTATGGCTCGCCAAGGATTTTGAAGAAGTGATGATCAACAATACGGTAAGCAGGCTAAACAATGCAAGAGTATTTGATTACTAATTTTCATATTCCAAAGACATGTAGGGCAGTCAATTCCAATTATTTGTTCATCTTGCTTCATACTCTTGTAGGTACGTCATTTAGTTGTTTACTTTAGTTAGTAGGAGAAGCAAAAGTAATTTTAATTGCATAATTAGTAAAAGAAAATACATTAATTGCTTAATTCGTTAAGTAGCCTCTTTAATTTACGTTGCCTAATTAGTTTTTCTTATATTTTTAAGCGATGGATTAGTTTAATTAGCCACATAATCTGTTTGATCCAATTTCACTCTTTGGATTAACTTGAATTTTTTTTGATATGTTATTACATAATAACTCAATCAGAGATTCACTTTACCATTGTTTTTCTTTTAAATTTAAAAAGTCACTACAATTTATTGGTATTGTTTCAATTGCAGCTTCGTTCTTTCGCAACATGAAAAGCTTATAAACTTGACTCTGATGAGCTTCTAATAAAAATGTAATATTCGAAAATAGAACTATAGAATTAATTGCAAAAAGTATTTCTCTAAAGTAATACATTAGTATTTCCTAATAATCTTCTTACCAGGGGACCATGGCAGTGGAAGCAATTTGGGTTCATTATGATTTTGGCCTACACTTTAACAATGAGGCCATGAAAAATATGAAAAGGCTTAGAATATTATACATAAAGAGGTTCTATTATGGTTCCAGTGTTAGCCATGACGGCTCCATTGAGCATATGTCCAACAACATGCGTTGGTTTGTCTGGTTTTACTATCCTTGGGAGTCATTGCCATCTACATTTGAACCCAAAATGCTTGTTCACCTTCAACTCACCTACAGTTCATTGCGTTATTTATGGATGGAAACAAAGGTACAATAGTTGAGTTTTATTTTACCTTTATGTTTCTTTCTAACTATCTTTGTCTTTTAATTTAGTGATAATGAACAAATATTATTGCTGTTGTCACATATTATTTGAGGTACTTTCTATTTTTGCTAGAATTACTATCCATGTCTTTAAGTGAACAAAAGTTATTAATTCCATAAGCTCAAATTAATGTTTCCATCTCAAAAAAAAAAATTGTAATTTATATTATTTTGGGTTGTTCCCAGTATTAGTAAGATCTTTTTGTCTTTTTATTGCTCCAAGTCTTCCCATCATCATTTTAACTCATTCAATTATTTATCATAGTAAGATTAGACTCATATGAATCTGATCCTAGGGCTGTACATAGTGGGACATAAGGAATACTTATTTGTAAAACAAAAGGAATTTATTATGTACAACTAGTTTCTCGATTGACATATACGCTTTCATACATTGTTTCCGGATTTAACATTTGGGTTTCCCAATTTTATATTACACTTTTTTAAAGAGAGAACACTTTTCTCTTTGCTACAGTTTTTTTCAATCATGTTAAATTACAGTTAGCAATATTTTTATTTATAATTTACTTTTATTCAGTTTCTTAACAAGTAATTTTCCATATATAAAAACAAATTTCTGATTTCTCACAAAAATAATGTGTTGGCCCTCATAATTCAAATGCTATCATTTATTTCTTGTCGATAGTGTAATAAATCCTTTTAGGAAAACTAGCACTAAGTAATTAAGAATTCAAGAAAACAGAGGTCATTTGATGCCCACAAATACAAATGAAAAAAACAAAACAAAAAAGGTTTCTACATTCATAGATAGCCTCACTAGCCAAATATTTTATTATTGGAATCCTGCAGAGTAGCAAACTAAGTTCTTTTATTTGTCCTCTCTCTATCTCATTTTGTATGTTTTTTGAACAGCATTTGCCGTCTCTACGGAGGATAGATCTCAGTTACTCTAAAAGCTTGATTCGAACACCAGATTTCATGGGGATGCCAAATTTGGAGTATTTGAATCTGGAGAAATGTAGTAATCTTGAAGAGGTTCACCATTCCCTGGGGTGTTGTAGAAAACTCATTTGGTTAGATTTGACTTGGTGCGAACGCCTTAAGAGGTTTCCATGTGTTAACGTGGAATCTCTAGAATATCTGGACCTATATTGTTGCTATGATTTAGAGAAATTTCCAGAAATCCAGGGGAGAATGAAGCCGGAGATACAGATTCACATGCATCACTCTGGGTTAAGGGAACTGCCATCCTCATATTTTCAGTACCAAACTCATATTACCGAGCTAGATTTGAGCTTTATGAGAAACCTTTTAGCTCTTCCAAGTAGCATCTCTAGGTTGAAAAGTTTGGTTATTTTAGATGTGTCGGAGTGCTCAAAACTGGGAAGCTTGCCAGAAGAGATAGGGGATTTGGACAACTTGGAGGAGCTTGATGCCAAATGGACTCGAATTTTACGACCTCCGTCTTCCATCGCACGCTTGAACAAACTTAAAGTCTTGAAGTTTAGAGGCTTCAGAGATGGAGTGCACTTTGAGTTCCCTCCTGTGGCTGACGGATTACACTCATTGGAATATCTGAATCTCAGGTACTGCGGTCTAATAGATGGAGGACTTCCGGAAGATATTGGATCCTTATCCTCTTTGAAATATTTGGATCTCACAGGAAATAATTTTGAGCATTTGCCTCGAAGCATAGCCCAACTTGGTGCTCTTCGATCCTTATACTTATCAGACTGCCAGAGGCTTACACAGCTACCAGAACTTCCCCCAGAATTAAATGAATTGCATGTAGATTGTCATATGGCTCTGAAAAGTATCCATGATTTAGTAACAAAGAGAAAGAACTACAGAGGGTGAAACTTTATGGTGCACGCAATGATACTAAATATAATTTGTTTGCACATGCCCTGTTTCAGAATATCTCTTCCTTGAGGCATCACATCTCTGCTTCAGATTCCTTGTCCGAAAGTGTGTTTACCATTGTGCATCCTTGGAAGAAGATCCCAAGTTGGTTCCTCTATCAGGGAATGGATAGTAGTGTATCAGTCAATTTGCCTGAAAATTGGTATATACCCAATAAATTCTTGGGATTTGCTGTATGTTACTCTGGCAAATTAGTTGACACCACAACTCAATTGATTCCCGTATGTGATGACGGGATGTCGTGGATGACCCAGAAACTTGCCTTATCCAACCATTCAGAATGTGATACAGAATCATCTGAAAATTCAAAAAGGGATATAAAATTTTCTGTTCATTTTTTGTTGGTACCTCTTGCCGTCTTATGGGATACATCTAAGGCAAATGGAAAAACACCAAATGACTATGGAATTATTAGGCTATCTTTTTCTGGAGAAGAGAAGAAGTACGGACTTCGTTTGTTGTATAAAGAAGAAGCTGAGGTTGAGGCCTTGTTACAAATGAGGGAAAATAACAATGAACCAACAGAACACCATGAGTCCGTGACTGATGAATCCAGTTGCTGTCGTTGTCGCATACTCTAGTAACATTAGAAACAAAGGTCACATTCTAATGAAAGTAAGTTGCAAGTTTGGAAGCCCTAAAGCGGGTGGCATTGCCTATGAAGAGCATATGTTTCCTTTGTTTGTAGCAGAACAACTAGACTCTTGGCCTGAGAAAGAGATTCGCGAGAGAACTTACTTGGGTATGCAATAATCCATTCTTTTTAAATCTACATTTATCTATATACCGGTCTTATAGTAAAGGTGACGTGACACCTCTCTTAGACCGGAATAGTTATGTTGTGAAATGAAATCACATCTTCGCATTTGCTGACAGGTAAAAACCAATTGCAGATGAATGTTGGCGAAGCAAGAAAGCGGTGCCAAAATGGATGGATGAAAGCAGCCTTGGAACTGTTCATCGAGGTAGAGCTCAATTAGTCTTGTATATAGAGCTCAACTAGTTTATCTTTACCAAGTTAAATGTGGAGGTTCAGTTTAGTATATATAGAGGGATTAAAAAACATCTTAAATATTGTGTTTTCTTTTTTCATAAAAAGTTCCTGAAAAGGAAAAATCTGTTTCATTTGGAACTTCAATCCCAAAACTTCAAAAAACACTTGCTAAAAATCTGTTTCATTTCACTATTATCATTTCAAGATACGAAGATACAACAGAAAGGACTAATCTTTATTCTATTATGAATTGACACAGCTCACCTTTTTCATGAATTTATAAAAAGAAAAGTGTTTTAATGAAGTTTTTAGCTGTTAATCACTTTTTTTCAAGAAACCAGAAGGCTGACAAAGGTCTAATCTTTATTCTGTTATGAATTTAGAGAGTTTTTGCAATTTGAGACAAAGGCAATCCGTTTGTCACCTACTAGAGGCAATCCGTTTCTCTGCAATTTGAGAAAATGCCTAAAAATCTACTAGAGGAAGAAAGTGCATATATTTTCGGCCTCGAGGATCTGTCATGAGCAATGGAAATTACAAACAGAACATGAGTAAGCTTCAGCTGTGTGACATTCAACGATGTAAAAAATGCAAGTTCAGGTTTATAGATAGAAACAGATTTCGGGGTATCCTAAACTGATAAACGTACAGAGACCTGATCCGAGCTGTTTTTCCATTTGCAATGTTATCTGAATATGCAGGGAAAACAGTTCCAGGTATTTGTATTTCATCAGTTAGTTCTTGTGGGGTTCGGTAGTTGCAATAAAACTCAGGCTGCTTCGAGTTTTGACTGACAAGTACATGTAAAAGAAAACTCACGTCGTGGCCAAAATACATAAAGAAAGGAGACTTTTTTCAAAGTGGTTTAGGTATCTCAATTAGACTGAAAATCATTGCTTGGTTTGAATTCACAGCAAAGAAAGAGAATGCGAGGTAGAGGAATTTGTCAACTAATCAAGCTCACGACCTAAAAATTACAGGTTCGAATCATGTCCCCGCCTAATCAGTGGAACATTGTTCACTAGGATAGAAGGCAGGTAATGCCAATTGACAAAGTTGGAGAATTGTGGTTTTCTGAGTAAGTTAATATCCAGGCATGTATAGAATTCCTAGAAGTTGGAGAATGTGTTCATCTCTTCTGCCTTTCTATGGCTTAACTGCCTTTGTTGCAATCACTTAATGCCTTTTCATTGTTGGAGATGACAAAGCTGGAGCTTGAAGAATCTAAGGTTAGGTTATAGCGACTGTCTTTCATTGACAATCCTATCTGTTTCTCTGGGATGTTTCAAACATTACGAAACTGATTTTTGACAGCACGTACATTATCAGTTGCATTTACTTTTTCATTTGCATCTGCGTATGAAGTTCTCATAATTTATTTATTGGTGCTTCACACTGTTAAGCCTATCAAAAACATTTTGAGGAATGGCATCAAAAAGTCAACCCGATTCCGAGGATGGTAGCTAAACCCAAGTATCACTCAATGATGTAGCTTCAATATGGACGCGGGTGGTTGGTGGCACAAAGAAAGGTAAAACCTGCCGTCTTGGATCACAAAATTGAGTAGGTCGTTCTACGACATTGTTGACTGGTGATGCGAGTTATTCGCAGAATCACGAAGAGGTGGAAGAATTACGAAAAGAAGTTGAAGAGTTGAAGGAGGAATGGAAAGAAGATCACGCAAATTTTAACAAATTGCAGAGTCTAATAGAGAAACTTATGAGCATGCGTTAATTTGATCCTTTGAATGGAGAGGATGACAGGGATAATGAGTTTTAGTTTGTTGTGGTTGGATGTTTGGACTTGGTAATATTTACACTTGACTTTGATTGTAATGTTTTAGACTAGATTGAATGGTGCTTGAATGTTTAACTTGTGTTTGGTTGTTTTAGTTACAAATATTTATGTTTTTTGTAATTGTTTGCATTTTATTGATTTGATTAGTTGAAATAGTGGATTAATTGGTTGGAATGGTGGATTGATTGGTTGGGTTGGTAGATTGATTAGTAGTTATTGTAAATTTGAATTGGCAGGTGGTGGTGCTTTAAAACAGCTGAAATTTGTCAAAAAGTTCCGAGTTTTCCAACTAATTTCCGACCTCGGTAGTCACAAAGTGCTTCAAAATTTTCCGCCACTGTTATAGTTAGAAAACTAAATAAAACAATAATATTGAATTTGATTTACGACTGCGGAAATATAAATAAATAATATTAAATTAATGTTGCGACCACATAGTGGGAAAACTCAAATAAAATAAAAATACTTTATATTATTTACAACCACTCCGGTGAGAAAGAATAAAGAAAATTATAATTAAATATACCGTTTGCAACCGAAGAAGCAGTGGGAAAGTTAATATATAATTAAAATTTAATTTAAATCGATTGCGATCGTGTCAGTCGGACAGTGGCGACATTTGTTAGTCGTTTTTCTATTTTGACTTTGCGACTGTTGTAGTCACAAATTACGGAGCGGTTCAGTCACAAACTATTTCAGACCAGCTATTTTGCGACGACAATTTTTCGGTCTTAATGTAGTCGGAGGTTAACATTTTCTGACCGCATTCCGATCGTTTTGGCAATCGGAAAATAGCCATTTTCTAGTAGTGACGAACCTTGTAACTCAGAGGCTGAAAGTGCTCTTCGTCAATGCATTTCTGCATATAAGGAGGTATGAGCGGTTTAGTTTTATATTGGTCAGTAATAAGTTTAGTTTAGTCAATTCATTTATGCATATTAGTTAATGATCTGTATTTGAACTTTGTTATTGTGATCCTGTGCCTTTACTGGGATAGTGTAGTTGAGGTACTTTGTTTCTATCTCTATATATTGTTTCCTTGGAACAAGGTTTTAATTTGTTACACGCAAAAAGTAAGACTGTTTGTTTGAACTTAATTATTGACAGAATATCTGGGAATCTAAGTTTTACATCAGTAAGGCGAATGAGCCTTTTCTGATTTTCTGCGGTACAACTATTTTGGAGTCTCATCAAGTGTTTTTACTTTTTGTTGACGAAATATAGACAATGTATATTCTGTTTTATGGTTTTATTCTTTGTTGTTGTGTAGTTTGTTACTGAGAAGTCATTGTGTCATGCTCCTGGAGTAAAAGCTGGATACCTCTTGTGCTTGAAGAATGTAGTTGATCTATTAAGTGATAACAAGACCTCGAGCACTGATCGATCTAGCAAGCCTGCTTTACAAGAGTTGAAAGATGAAATTAAGCGCGTAGAAGTTGAGCGCTCGATGAAAGGAAGGCGTAGAAGTTAGTAACTGCATGTATATGTCCATATAAGTGGAAAACCAGTCGGAGATTGTCGCGACCCAACTACCCATTCCTGATGGCGCCTATCGCAGTACTAAGCTAGCCGATTTGTTATTCGAAACATACAATAATTCTTTTCAATAATTCATTTCCTAACCTTTTTCATTATAAAATTTTTCATTAAACATTTCAAAACAAGTGGAAGTAAACAATTATAAAACCAACGGCCTGAACTCGGGTGTCACTAGTCAGAGCATCTATGATACAAGTCTGATACATCTACTCAAAACAACAAGAGGAGTTTAATAAAATAATCTACTAGCAGATAGGAGGGAGAAGAACAAGGTTGTGATCGCCATGCAGCTACCTTGCTAATCTCCGGAATCGACAGAGGAAGAATCAACACCCGCTCGGATGTCCCGTGGCACCTGGATCTGCACACAAGGTGCAGGGAGTAACGTGAGTACGCCAACTCAGTAAGTAACAACTATAAATGAAGGCTGAGTGCAGTGACGAGCAGTAAAATCACATAAGATTCATAATTATAGAGTCTCAACGAAACAACATGTGTCAAATCAGTGCTCATGTCAAAATATCACTTAAAACTCCAGTTTCACCGGAAACATGTACGAATATCTTCAACATTTTCAACAGAGGCTCAATAATAAAATAGAGTGAAAATAATAATTTCATTAACAAGCCCCGCGGGCAAAATACCACTCATGAACAGCCCCTCAAGCAAGTCTCTCAGTCACTCATGCCTCCCAATCACTCGTCACTTGTCACTCATCACTCACACTCAGTAGGCACGTGCGCTCACTGGAGGTGTACGGAAGGGCTCCTACAGCCCAAACGCTACATTGTTGCGGCGTGCAGCCCGACCCAATACTATTGCAGCGTGCAGCCCGATCCAAATATTGTTGTGGCGTGCAGCCCGATCCATATATTGTTGCGGCATGCAGCCCGATCCATAAATATCCTCACAATCAGACCCTCGGCCTCAGTCAGTCATCAACCTCACAAGCCACTCAGGCATTTCAGTAAAAATTAGGGGACTCAACCCAAAACAACTCTCATATACTTTGAAACAGAGTAATGAAACGAAATTAAAAAGTAAACAGGTAAAATCATGACTGAGGATATGTTTTCAAATCAAAACAGTGTGAGGATAGTAATATAATACCCCTGAGGGTCCAAACAGTACTGGAACAAGGCCCCAAACATGGCATTCCGCCCAAGTTATATGGATTCTTTCGAAAAAATATAGCTATTATACAGCTTGGAATCAAAATATGCAACTCTATAGTTGCTAAGAGACGAACCAAGTCACAAATCCCTAACGGTGCACGCCCACACGCCCGTCACCTAGCATGTGCGTCACCTCAACATAGTGAAGTAGTACGAAATTTCGGGGTTTCATACCCTCAGGTTTAGATTTATGCTAAAGGAACAAAGCCCACATAGAAATTATCAAATTAAACCACAAATCCCGAAATTGGCCAAACCCGACTCCGGGGCCCACGTCTCGGAATCCAAAATTTTTTACAAAACTAGAAATCTATTTCACTCACGAGTCCATTCATACCAAATTTACAAAAATCCGACCTCGTTTGACCCCTCAATTCCTCAAATTAAACTCTCCAATTTCAAGCCCTAATTTCCCCAATTTTCACCCCTAATTTCTGCAATTTTCATGCTTAAACAACTGAAATTCATCATAGTTATGCGTATTAATTTCTGCAATTTATACCTTATGCCCAGCATTTCCGCACCTGCGGCCCCTTAGTCGCATCTGTGACGCCGCACCTGCAGAAATTCCATCGCAGGTGCAGATTTCACTAAAGCCTCCATACCCCGCCTTTGTGACCGTATAATCGCACCTGTGGTCCCAAAGATGCGGTCCAACCTTCCGCTCCTGTGCCCCCTTCCGCATATGCGCTTCCCGTTCCGTAGGTGCAGAACACCAGAAATAGCAACACCAACTGCTTTCTCCCATTTTCAAACTTCCCGTTAGCCATCCGAAATCATCCCGAGGCCCTCGGGACCTCAATCAACAACACCAATAGGTCACATATCAATACACGAACTTAGTCGAACCTTCGGAATACCCAAAACAACATCAAAACACCGATTTAACCCCTAATTCAAACCTAAGGATTTCTAAACTTTCAAAATTCGTCAACGATACCGAAACCAACCAAACCACGTCCGAATGACCTGAAATTTTGCGCACACGTCACAAATGACACTACGAACGTATTCCAACTTCTGGAATTTCATTCCGACCCCGATATCAAATTTTTCACTGCCGACCGGAAATTGCCAAATTTCCAATTTCGCCAATTGAAGCATAATTCTACTACGAATCTCCAAATTACATTCCGAACACACTCGTAAGTTCAAAATCACCTAACAGAGCTATCCAAACCATAAAAACCCTAATCCGAGATCGTTTACTCATAAGTCAACTTCCGGTTGACTTTTCCAACTTAATTTCCAAGTTAAGAGACTAAGTGTCTCATTCCCTTCCAAAATCACCTCCGGACCCGGACCAACCAACCCAAGGCAACATAATAAGACTGAACAACACATAGAGAAGCAGAAAGAGGGAGAAACGGGACTATAACTCTCGGAACAACCGATCAAGTCATTACAGAGATGAACGTAAAAATTTGATCAAACCAGGAGCAACATTGGCTATGCAACTACTTTGTAATCCCTGAGATTTGTAGGGAAAAGAAAAATAATACAGGAAAGAGAAAAAGAGAAGTTGGTGTGCTGTGATTTGACTGTAAAATGTTAAATTTAAATAAATTATACAAGCAAGCATGTCACGTATTTATTATATTTTTGGGTGCTTATTTTATGTCGATGTTTTCGGAAACAATCTCTCTACTTTTCTATGATATGGGTCGGATAACGTCTGCGTATACATTATCTTCTCCAAAACCCCATTTGTAGGATTTCACTAGGTTGTTCTCGTTGTA
The DNA here is from genome assembly GCA_005239495.1 of Nicotiana undulata. Taxonomy (NCBI): domain Eukaryota; kingdom Viridiplantae; phylum Streptophyta; class Magnoliopsida; order Solanales; family Solanaceae; genus Nicotiana; species Nicotiana undulata. Next base: position 126,978 of record ML253935.1, read on the forward strand.
TTTTGTGTCTATGTTTGCTTTTATTATAATACATTATTAAATTTGTATTTCGTTTGTGTAATAAGAGTTGTGATTAGACACTTATTTTAAACATTCTGATTAGACTAATCAAAGCATCCAACGGCTACACCATATTGTTTGATTGGATATAGAAGTATAATTATCTTTATTTTATTTTTTTAACTTTTTGTAGTCGTATTAGTTTATCCATTTATTTTTAGTTAATTGTAAGTGATAAGACCTCTTTCTTCCTAAGGAAAATAACATTACGGGCCGTAACCAAATCATTTTTTACATTCACATTATTCTAAAGAACACTTGCACTTCCATCTCAATCATTTAAATAATAACTTGATGCGTAATTAAAAGAGTCGATATAATGCGTAATTAAATAATAACTTGATGTGTAGTTACATGTGCGATTATTATTACCCCGCAATCTGGTGTTTGCGAGGTAACTTGCTCAATAATTTAATTTAGAGCATATTCCAGATTTTTTAATTCAAGATTGTTCATCTTGATAAGTTGGTTTATGTGATGACCCAAAGGGTCATCTTGCGTTTTAGAACCCAATCCGGTGTCCGAGGCCTTCAAAACCTCATTTTATTTCTCCTCGATTTGCGTGCACAGTCCGGACGCGTTTCCGGGAAGCCTTTATGTGGAAATTTGAGAAAATAATAATTTTAGCCTTGAAAAGTTGATTTTGGTTGACTTCGGTCAGCATTTTGAGTAAATGGGCCCGGACCCGTGTTCAGACGGTCCCGGTGGGTCCGTAAGAAAATATGGGACCTGGGCATGTGCTCGGAATCGAATTCCGAGGTCCCTAGCTCGAGAAAAGATTTTTTGATTAAAATTGTAAGACTGAAATTCTAAGTATTCAAATAAATTGATTAATATTTTCTCTCATTGGTATAGGGCCCGTATTTTGGTTCCAAAGTCCGGTACATATTTGATATAATATTTAAGTCATGTCTGTGAATTTTGGTAAAAATCGGAGTCGATTTGACGTGATTCGGACCTTTGGTCGAGAAAATAAAAGTTTGGAAACTTTCTTAAAAATTTCATGCAATTTGGTGTTAAATTCGTAGCTCTAGGTGTTATTTTTGAGATTTGATCGCACGAGCAAGTTCGTACGATGTTTTTAGACTTGTATGCATGATTGGTTTGGAGCACCGAGGGCTCGGATGAGTTTCAGAGAGGCTACAGAGTGATTTTGGAACTTAGAAATTTTGTTGGTGTAACTGAATCTATTGCACGCCTCTGATCTCGCAATTGCGAGATCAGGCATCGCAATTGCGAACATATTAGGTTCCGCATTTGCGAGGCTTTTATTTCGCAAATGCGATCAAAGGCTGCGTAATTGCCAGGAATTATTCGCATTTGCGAGGTAAGCGGGGAGGGGCAGTAATCGCAAATGCGAACAACCTTCACATTTGCTAAGTGTGTTTGGGAAAGGGGTCTTCACATTTGCGACAGCAGCAGAAATGCGATAGGTTCGCATTTGCGAGCTTCGCAATTGCAAAGCTCAGGTCGCAAATGCGACATCCGCAACGGGGTAAAAGGGACTTAGACATGATTTTTCATTCATTCTCCCATTTTTCAAAACCCAAACTTCAAGAGGCGATTTTCTAAAGGCCAATTCTTCCCCAAATCAAAGGTAAATGATTCTTAACTCAATCCTTTCAATCTTTTACTTCTTTTAACAAGATTTCAACCTAGATTCTAGGGTTTTCATGGTGGAATTTAGGATTTTTGGGTAGAAATTAAGGATTTCAAAATTTGGGGATTTAGACCTTAAATTGCGGTCGAATTCCAATATAATTGGATATCCGGGCTCGGGGGTGAATGAGTAATCGGGTTTTGGTCCGAATTTCAGGTTTTGACCAAGCAAGCCCGGGGTCGGTTTTTGACCTTTTTGGGAAAAATGTTGGGAAACTTATAATTATGCATTGGAATTGGTTTCTTTAGCGATAATTGGTGTTATTAAGTTAATATTGACTAGATACGAGTGGTTCGGAGGTGGAGACTAGATGAAAAGCGGTAATTGAGCGTTTAGTGTGCCGATGAGCGAGGTAAGTGTTTGGTCTAACTTCGACTTGAGGGATTAGGGATCCCCGAGTTATTTGCTATGTGAAAATTCATGTGTGTGACGCATAGGTGAGGTGACGAGTACCTATGCGTCACCAAATTACCTGTTTATCATGTTCCTTTCTCTGTTCCTAATGTATTGTCTTCCTGTCTTAATTGCTACATGCATATTAATGCTTCTATGTCTAATTGCTTCTCATTAGATGTTGTTTTCCTTATTTAAAGTATTAATTATTCCATAGTTTCATTGTATTACATTATCAGTTTAAGTTGATTCGTCGGTGTTTCATGGTACACTTTGGTTGGTCTCGCTGTGTAGTAGTAATTGAGTGGAGTTTCATGATTGTATAGCTTCTCGTTTGTTTTGGTTTGAGGCTTAAATATTGTTGAGGATTTCGAGCTAAATTGTGAAATTTATGTTCTTATTGTGTGACTGGTAATGATATGGTGGGATCGGGTTGCACGCTGCAACAGGAGTAATACGGGTGATATACTGACGAGCGTATATAAAATTTTAACTCGTACTCTGTCAAATTTATAGTATAGAAAGATGTCGAACCCGCAGAGATTGGTTTATCTATTCTACAGACGTTTCTTGTTTTAATTACTATTTGAGAAAATCAGAAAGAGTTGGGTTGTAAATTAACTAACTAAAAATGCATGAATAGAGCAACTAGAAAATATTTTGTTTTTTACAAATATAATAAAAAGGTGTTGGGATCTCAACTTCACTTAATATTTTTATTATATTGTAAAATTATTATTCCTCAATTTCTATTTCTCAAAAATGTATAAATGCCTCTCACGATTACAAATATATATTATTACTCAAGTTGAATAATTAATTGCACTCCTCTCGGTTATACAAATTAATTTTCAACATAGTAATACTAAAGAACCAGAAATATATGATTGAACTAAAACATGCTCTTATTAGTAAGTCCCTTTCGGTTACCCTACTTGTTATAACTGATTATTACACTATTCGCCTCTCTCGATTACAAATAAATGTAAAATTAGTTATAACATAAAAGAGATAGATGTTACTGAATAAATATTAACATATATCAATACTACACTTAACTATATTATTTCTTCCGCCTCTCTCGATTACAGAATTAATAAATAGTTAATATGTAGTACAAGATAGATAGATGTTAATAAATTAAACAACGTCTAACTGTAAAAGCAGATAAACGTTAAATAAATTTTAGCTCAAGAATGTGAATGTGAGGAATAATATCTACTATTATATAGAAATATTAATATCCATCTTTCTCCCAACACAAGAAAAGTTACTCCATACTGGAATTAGTACTAACAATGAAAATATTCTTGTCCATTAAATAAGAAAATAGAAAGAAATATTCGAGAAGAATAATCCCCCCTATTTAATTAAAAGAAGAAACTAGAGTAATTTCCTACACTGGAATTTATTTATAAACAACAATTAAACCACTATTGTGATTTAAAGGAAAAGATAACTCGATACTAGTGAAAGAAATAAAACTGAGAAGTTTAAATATTTGGATTCAGATCTTTTTATATAAGAAAATTTCATGATGACATCTCGATTTGGTTATAGATTTCATCATGGCAAATCTAGATTTCACATTTGCATATATGAGAATTCAAATTCTCGATTTGGTGCTAGATTTCCATGGCAAATCTAGATTTTGAATTTGCAGAGATGAGAATTCTGCCATTCTAAGTTTAGATTTCATCATGGCAAATCGAGACTTTGTGCATTGTCAAGGTAGTAATGAATCATAGCTCGATCTTACACTTCTTTGTTGTATTTTTCTTCAATATTTGATTTTCTTTTTGTTGCACACGACAATTCTTCTATAATTATTCCTGCAAAACAAAGTATAAAAATATGGAGGAAACATGATAATTTATATGTTTTTATGAGAAAAATTATGTGGTTAATATCAAATAAAATGCACTTATCAAATTCTCCCACACTTTATTTGTTCGTCCTCGAACAAAACAAAATAAAACATAAAGCTAAACATTTTAAGCAAAATCATGAAAACTTTCGACTGAGATGAATTAACTAAGACTTATTCACGAGTTCAAACAACTTTTAACCGTACGCGCATTCATTTATTGAGAACTGAAATCATAATATTTTCTAATCCCCAGTGTATCTCGCCAAATGAAGAGAGATTCCCATATATCACACAATATATAGATGTAGAACAAAGAAGGGCATAGATGGAAAAATTCACTCACTCTCAACAAAGAAGTACTTCAAGCTATTGGAAATTGCCATAAGTTTGACTATTATGTGGTTCTCCACTAATGTAGGAGTCTTTGAGTCGAGATCATGTAGGACTTTTGCAAGGTTGTAATGTAGGCTTAGGGATAGGTATGATACATATGGATAATAGTGACTTAAATTCCCTATGGGCATTACATTTTATTTTATCACTTAAGCAAAATTGCCTTTGCTTTTATTTAAACAATAACCTCTATTTTGTTTCATCCATGTCATTTTTTATTTATTTAGTGGAGATGCCGACATTTCTTTGTTGCTATCCTCTTTTCTTTTCTTTTTCTTTTTTTTTAAAGTAGAATTTCCGAAGCAACTATCTTTTTCAATTCTCATGGCAACATCTCAAAAGATTGATAACCTCAAACACTTATCTTTCACCAATTACTTTCACAGTTACACCTTATGCTTAGATTTTTACATTCAGGTCAAATCTTAAAGTGCCCAAAAGGGAATTGGGTGAACAAAGAAAAAGTCATAACAACAAACAGGCTAAGGGTTAGAGCTTGGCGACCAACAAAATAAGAGATAATTTATTGAGGCTCAACTGGGCTAACTAAGGATTAAAATCATTAAGGTAGGTTAATTTAGGCTCTGTCTCAACAAAGAAGGCCTACTTTCATTTCCGAAAGTAAAACAGCAACAGGGAGCCCTTGGCTCAGCACAATGTATCACATAGTGGAATCTCCCGGGATACGTCCCGTAGTTCCGAATGTAAATATGNAAGTGAAAAAAGAAAAAGTCATAAGAACAAACAGGCTAAGGGTTAGATCTTGGCGACCAACAAAATAAGAGATAATTTATTGAGTGTAACGACCCAGCCGGTCGTTTCGTGTGTTGGGACTCCGTTCCCGTGAATGACTCTTCCCATAGCGACTACTCGTGCCTTATGACTTGTGTGGGCCGGTAGTTCGAGATTCGGAAGTGTTTTGGCCAGTTCAGGAACACTTGGTTCCTGAAGGCTAGCCTATTTGGCTGATTTTGGTTCCGAGCAGCATTTTGAGCAAACGACCTCGGAATCGAGTTCTGACAGCTCCAGCAGCTCCGGATGATGATTTCGGACTTGGGAGTGTGTTCGCCTCGGGTTTCTGATGACCCGGGAGTATTTCGGCACCTGAATTGGAATTCAGGATTTCATGTGATTTGGAATTCAGCCTGGAATTGGACCTCGTGATATCATGGTCCGAATGGAATTCCGGAACTGGCAATAGTTCCGTACAGTCATTTATGACTTGTCCGCAAAATTTTTGGGGTCATTCCGAGCAGTGTAGACGTTCGACGTATTGATGAGCCGTTGAAATTTTTCTTGAAATCCTAAGCTTGATCTAAGGGGTTTTGGAGAGTGATTNTTGTCGAGGGCTCGGGTGGGCCCAGGAGTCTCCCGGACCCCGACCGGGGTCAAAAACCAGCAATTGAACTGCTGGTGGAACTTTACTGGTGTGACCGCACCTGCGGACCATGAGCCGCAGGCGTGAGGTTCGCACCGGCAGAATTTTTCTCGCAGGAGCGGTCAAAGGCCCGCAGGCGCGACCCTTCTCAGGGGTCCAGGCCATCGCAGGAGCGGCCTATTCTCCGCAGGCGCGGCTCCGCAGGTGCGGACAAAAGCCCGCAGGTGCGAGAAATTNAGGCCCGCAGGCGCGACCCTTCTCAGGGGTCCAGGCCATCGCAGGAGCGGCCTATTCTCCGCAGGCGCGGCTTCGCAGGTGCGGACAAAAGTCCGCAGGTGCGAGAAATTTCCCAGTGCCCAGGCCATTTTCCGCAGGCGCGACTCAATTTTCGCAGGAGCGAGTCGCTGGGCAGTCCCATTTAAAAAGCCAAGTCGTGAATTCATTTCATAAAAACACATTTCTTCCA
>ML253937.1:566-31316 GCA_005239495.1 Nicotiana undulata
GTTCTTGCCTTTAGCAGAGTTTGCCTACAACAACAGTTACCAGTCGAGCATTCAGATGGCTCCGTATGAGGCGTTGTATGGTAGGCGATGTCGGTCTCCAGTCGGATGGTTTGAGCCCGGAGAGGCTAGGTTATTGGGTTCTGAGTTAGTCCAGGATGCCTTGGATAAGGTGAAGATTATTCAGGATAGGCTTCGTACAACTCAGTCCAGGCAAAAGAGTTATGCAGATCGTAGAGTTCGAGATTTGGCTTTCGTGGTAGGAGACCAAGTATTCCTTCGAGTGTCTCCTATGAAGAGCGTGATGAGATTCGGAAAGAAGGGCAAGTTGAGCCCTAGGTATATTGGTCCATTTGAGATTTTGGATAAGGTAGGAGAGGTGTCCTACAGACTTGCCTTGCCACCGCATTTATCAGCATTGCATCCAGTGTTTCATGTATCCATGCTCCGGAGGTATATTGTAGATCCATCTCATGTTCTTGACTTCAGCGGTGTCCAGTTGGACAAGGATTTGACTTATGAGGAGGAACCGGTGGCTGTATTAGATAGGCATGTTCGTCAGTTGAGGTCGAAGAGTTATCCTTCGGTCTGTGTTCAGTGGAGAGGTAAGCTTGCCGAGGCAGCTACTTGGGAGTCCGAGTCCGGTATGAGGAGTCGTTATCCCCATCTTTTCTTAGACTCAGGTACTTTTCTATGTCCGTTCGAGGACGAACATTTGTTTTAGAGGTGGAGATTGTGATGACCCAAAAGGTCATCCTAAGTAATTCTAGCTAAATCTGTATTCTGAGGCCCCAAAAACCTTCGTTAATATCACCTCGATATGCGTGCGCAGCCCGGGCGTGTAGCCGGGAAGTCTTTATGTTGAAATTTGATGAAAAATGGAATTTATGATAATTAAATGAATAAAGTTTACTATGGTCAACATTTTTGGTAAACGGACCCGGACCCGTGATGTGACAGTCCCGAAGGGTCCGTAGGAAAATATGAGACTTGGGCGTATGCCCGGAATCGAATTCTGAGGTCCCAAGCCCGAGAAATGAATTTTTAAAGAAAATTGTTTTCTCAAAATAATAAAGGAATTTGAAAATGAATAATTATGTGAAAACCGTGTTACCGAGCCCGTATTATGGTTCCAGAGCCCGGAACATGTTTATTATATGTTATTTGTCTGATCCGTGAAATTTGGTGTAAAACAGACTTGAAATGACGTGTTTCGGATAAAAAATGGGAAATTTAGAAGTTTATGAAGTTTGAGAAAATTCTATAGAATTTGGAGTTTAATTCATTGTTTTTGATGTTGTTTTGGTGGTTTAATTACTTGAATAAGTCCGTATGATGATATGGGAGTTGTGTGTGTTTTTGGTTTTGGGTCCCGAGGGCTCGGGTGAGTTTCGGGTAGCTATCGTAGTGTGCAAAGTGGAAAAATCTGGTGTTTTTGATGAGTTGCTGGTGTCTGGTGTAATACCCTTCGCGAACGCGGCCAAGGGCTCGCGAACACGAAGGGTAATTATTGTGGCCTGGGATTTTACTCTACGCGAACGCGTAGAGGGAGACGCGAACGCAGAGCACTGGACAGTGCTTCTACGCGAACGCATCCCCAGGGGTGCGAACGCGTAGTGTTAGGCTGGGGCCTGGGGGACTGGGTAGTTTGTTCTTCGCGAACGCGACCCTATGCTCGCGAACTCATAGGCCAGTGGAGTCAAACCTATGCGAACGCGGCCAAGGACTCGCGAACGCGTAGGTCAGGTTAGTCAACCCTTCGCGAACGCGGCTAGGGGCCCGCGAACTCGAAGGGTATTTTTGCCCAGTTATTTAAATACCCCAAAAACAGAATACCATACGGGATTTTCATAATTTTCACTTCCTTCTCCTTCTCCAAGCCCCATTGAAGACCTCCAAGCCATTTTCTCCTCCATAACCATTTGGGTAAGTATACCTAACACCAATTTCTTCCATTTTCCTTCCCTAATCACTAGAACCTAGGCCTAAACTCATGAAAACAAGGTAGAAATTAGGGTTTTTTGGGTAGAGTTAGGTTTATGGAATTTTTGGGAATTCAACCTCGTTTTGGGGTCGGATTCTAAAGCAAATTATATATTCGGGCTCGTGGGGGTATGGGTAGTCGGGTTTTGGTCCAAGCCTCGTGTTTGGACCAAGTGAGCCCGGGGTCAAATTTTGGTATTTTTGGAAGAATAGTAGAAAATGTATAATTAGGCTTTGGAATTGGTTTATTGAGTATTTATTGATGTTAATAAATCCATTATGTCTAGTATTATCGATTCAGAGTTGGATTCGAGAAGGAAGGCGGTATTAGAGGCTTGACTTGCATTTTTGGAGCCGAGGTAAGTGTTTGGCCTAACCTTAGCTTGAGGGATTAGGTATAGAGTCTTATTTGCTATGTGTAATTCATGTCCAACGTATAGGCGGGGTGACGAGTGCCTATATGTTGCGGTCAAGCATGCCCGTGAGTCAATTGTGATGAATCATACCGTGTTCTTAATATTCTCTGTACTATGAGTAATTGGTGATTTAGAAGTGATACCTTGATGTTGTTTCATGACATGGGGAGTTATTGTGTTATTTGTTTCAGTTGAGGCTTTTACTGTTGAAATTGTATTTCGGATGCGTTGTTGGTTATAGTTGAGTCCCTTGCGGGGACGATAGAATTTTATTGAGTATTTCCATACACTTGAGACTTCTTATCGTTGATTTTCACATTATATTGTTGATCGTTTATTATTTATCGCACGAGGGGACATGCCGTGCCGATTTCTTGTTATTTATCACACGAGGGGACATGCCATGTTGATCGTTTATTATTTATCGCACGAGGAGACATGCCGTGTTGATCGTTGATTATTTATTGCACGAGGGGACATTCCGTGCCGAGTGTTACTATTTATGCACGAGGGGACATTCAGCATGTTCTCCCCGTATCTGTCTTACTTGCTTATTTCCGTCGATATTTTCCTGTTATTATATAAAATTGCACAGGTAGATATATTGTTGTCGGTCCTAGCCTCGTCACTACTTCGCCGAGGTTAGGCTCGGCACTTACTCAGTACATGGGGTCGGTTGTATTGATGCTACACCTGCACTTCTTTATATTGTGCAGACTACGCAGCCAGACCCGGTGGTCACTGACGATCGGAGCATTCCATCAGTCCATACAGGAGACATCAAGGTAGACCCGCAGACGTTCGTGGGCCTTAGCGTCACCTTCTACCCTTCACTTTCAGCTCTGTCTTACCTTATAGTTCGAAGACAGTCATATGTACTTATTTTCAAACCTTTGTTTTAGTAATCTCTTAGACAGTTCGTGAGCATGTGACACCAGTTCTGGGATTTGTATATGGGTTTTTTATTTCGAAATTGCTATATTGTTTTGGTAAATTGTTAACCTTCATATTGTTGACCATCGATGCTTTAGGGATCTTGTTCGTTTTAGTTGGTAAGGAGTTTTATTTAGTTCAAACGTTGGCTTGTCTAGCGGGTTCAACGTTAGACGCAGTCATGGCCCGAAGGTGGGATTTTGGGTCGTGACAGAATTTTTCCTCACCTAAAGGTGAGACTCCTGCTGTTCAAGCCTCCTCGTCCCAAGCTGCTCTTGCTCCTACCGCCAGTGAAGAAGTCAATCCTCCTCCTCAAGAAGATTAAGATGTTGGTTCCCCCCCCCCCCCTTTTTATTTGATTGGTGGTTACCCCCCAGCTCCATCGGGGGTAAATTTGGATCTTTTTAAAGTCTCCAACTGACAACTTAGGGGTACCTTAATGTATAAAAACTATATGCGGCTAAGTATCTAGTCAATACTTAGTTCCTACTTAGCCGCTTTTAAAATATACGCAAGTATGACTTTTTTGCTTCGAGTTTTTGTTTCACTCTTAAGCCTTTTGCATGTTTAATTTTCGAGGTTTTTGTTTTACCTCTGAGTTCATGTTTGATTTTTGAGGTTTCTATTTTACCTCTGAGTTCATGTTTGATTTTCGAGGTTTTTATTTTACCTATGAGTTTTTGCATAAAGATGCTGAAATTATTCGTACCTTTTTGGCACGGTGTTGCATATAAAATGCGAGCCTTTTTTTAGTAGGCATTATTTTTGAAAGAGGGCTCTTTATGATCGACACTTAATGAAGAAGACGTCTCAACTTCATGATGGTGTAATAATGCAATAGAGTGATAGGTATTTTTCACATGCTTAAGAATGTTCCTGAGGAGAGTTTTTTATTTGAACTTCCACAACATTTTACATGTGTTTGATTATCGTCTAAAACTCATGTTGCAACTGTTTTTATTTAACAAATTTGATATACACTTGTATTTCGTAACTGTTTTTCATGCGTAATAGTTTTTTCGAGTTAATACAAGAGAGCAACTATTTTTCGTTCGTAACAATTTTTATTTAAGTTGGGGTTTTCACCCATAACTGTTTTTATTGACAACAATTTTCAATAAGTACGAGAGAAATACTCTAATATCCGTAGCCGTTTTATTTGATAACAATTTTCAATAAGTACAAGGATTTTGATCTTTCATCCGTAACTGTTTTATTTTGATAACAGTTTTCTATATGAATACAAAGACTTCGTAACTATTTTTAATTACAAAAGCTTTTGAATGAGTACAATGATGATGATCTTTTATCCCTAACTATTTTTTTGGTTACAATAGTTTTCTTTTGAGTAAGTACAAATATGTGCATTTCTTTCTCGTAGCTAACATTTTACCTTTTAACCTGAGCATGTTCGAAGGTTTTTTGGATTAGGCTTTGTGTTTGAGTCTTTGGATCTTTCTATTCTGCTCGTATCACTTGACTTGTTGGGTAGATGGATCTTCATGCTCGAGATTTGACTTTTTGATAGTCTTCTTTGCTTCATCTTAGCCTTCCATTACAATGATGATAATCTTTTATCCCTAACTGTTTTTCTGGTTACAACAGTTTTCTTTTGAGTAAGTACAAAGATGTGCATTTCTTTCTCGTAGCTAAGATTTTGCCTTTTAACTTGAGCATGTTTGAAGGTTTTTTGGATTAGGCTTTGTGTTTGAGTCTTTGGCTCTTTGGATTCTACTCGTATCACTTGACTTGTTGGGTAGATGGATCTTCAGGTTCGAGCTTTGACTTTTTGATAGTCTTCTTTGCTTCATCTTAGCCTTCCATACTGTATAGTCCCCAAGTGTTTGATCTTTGAAGAATGAAATATCGAGCACTTGAATATTCCTTCCTTGTGGTCCTTTTCTTGAAAAGTAAAAACGTAGGGGACTAAAAGGTATATAATTTTTAGATGATGACTGCTTAACCCTTTAAAACGTCCATCAGAAAGTGTAACCCTAGACCAGGAATTCAGTTATTTCCTCGCGTCTTTGCATGTCTAATATCATCATCTGGTTATGGGTTAGCTTTATGCCTATCATCTAAAAAAGTTAGTAAAATTTCAAACGTTCAAAATAAAATCAAACGTATGATACCTGACCGGGGGTACTTCTTTTCCTTTGAAGTAGTACTTCTTCAAGTGGATGAAATTCCAACTTGTCGGTAGGATTCTGCTGTCCATAGCTTCCAGCTCGTAGGCGCCCTTCCCAGCCATGCCTCGGACTTTGTAGGGTCCTTCCCAATTTGGACTTAGCTTTCCTGTGCCTGCTTCTTTCGTTGATTGAAAGACATTTTTGAGGACGAAGTCCCCAATCTTGAAGTATCTGAGATGAGATTTACGGTTGTAGTAGCGCTCTATGATTTGTTTTTCAGCTTCCATCCGTATTAATGTTGCTTCCCTTCGTGGTTCGAGCGGCTCCAGATTAGTCCTTAATTCATCGTTGTTTGCTTCCTCCGTGGCTGTTATAAACCTTAGGCTTGGTTCGCCAATCTCTAAAGGTATCAAAGCTTCTGAGCCATAGACAAGTGCGAATGGAGTTTCTCCCGTGGCTGTTTTTGAAGTTGTTCTGTATGCCCATAATACCACTGGTAACTCATCAGGCCAATTTCCTTTGGCTTTATCCAGCCGCTTTTTTATATTGTTGATGATGATTTTATTTGTTGACTCATCTTGACCATTAGCGACGGGGTGATATGGCGTTGAAGTTATCCGTTTGATTTGCCAACTTTCAAAGAATTATGTGATTTGTGAGCCTATGAATTGTGGGCCATTATCACACACGATCTCCTTCGGTATCCCAAAGCGGCATATTATGTTTCGCCATAAGAAACTTTTAACTTCCTTTTATCGCACCTGTTTGAATGCTTCTGCCTCTACCCATTTTGTAAAATAGTCGGTTAGCACGAATAGAATTCGTACTTGTCCTTTAGCTGGGGGAAGAGGTCCCACTATGTTCATACCCCATTTCATGAAGGGCCATGGAGATATAATTGGATGCAATAATTCCGCTGGTCGATGCATGTTATTGGCGAACCTCTGGTACCTGTCGCATTTGGATACGAAGTTCTCGGCCTCTTCTTCCATCTTAGGACAATAGTACCCAGCTCTGATTAGGGTTTTTACCAAGGATCTCTCCCCTGAGTGATTTCCACAGTGTCCTTCATGGACTTCTTTCATCACGAACTCCATTTGATTAGGTCCGAGGCATTTAGCTAGGGGCTCCGAACATCTTGCGATATAATGAATTGTGAATGAGGCAGTACCGTGCAACTTTGCGGCGAAGTGCTTGAGCTGTTTTTTTGTCTTCAGGTACGGTGCCATTCTGCAAAAAATTAAGAATTTCGTTTCTCTAATCTCAGGTTAAGTTGTTGAAAGTCACCTTATTTCTGTCCTGGTCGATCGTTGAATGGAATAGATGAACGACAATTGCATTGTCTTTGTTTGTTACTTCCGTGACTGCTGCGAGGTTAGCTAATGCATCTGCCTCTGTATTTTCCTCTCCGGGTATTTGTATTACCTTCCATGTTTTAAATTGTCTCACGAGCTCTCGTGCCTTTTCCAGATACTGTTGCATCCGAGCCTCTCTAGCGATGTAAGTCCCCTGCATCTGATTTACTACCAGTTGAGAGTCACTGTTGATTACGATTTGCTTGATTGAGAGTTCTCGTGCGAGTTCTAGTCCTGCAATAACAACTTCGTACTCTACTTCATTGTTAGTTATAGGATAACATTTAATAGACTGTCGTGTCTTTTTACCCGTGGGTGATATTAAGACTATGCCTAAGTCGTTGCCTTTTATATTGGAAGAACCACCGGTAAATAGGGTCCATAGACCCGGATTAGCACCGTTAAAGAGTTGTAACTCTTTTTCCACTTCAGGGACAATACTATTACTAAAGTCAGCGACAAAATCAGCTAAGATTTGAGACTTAATTGCAGTCCTAGGCTGATATATTATTTCATGCTCACTTAATTCTATGGCCCACTTGTCTAATCTTCTCGATAGTTCTTGTTTATGCAAAATATTTCTTAAAGGATATGAAGTCGCAACAGTGATTGGATGACATTGAAAATATGGTCGTAATTTTCTAGATGCCATTATTAAATCTAAGGCCACCTTTTCTGGATGTGAATATCTGGTTTCAGCATCTAGTAAAGTTTTACTTACATAATAAATAGGAGATTGTTTACCTTTATCTTCTCTTACCAATACTGCACTTACAACAATTTCTAAGACGGCCAGGTAGACGTACAACCTCTCCCCCTCGTTTGGCTTTGATAGCAGCGGGGGTTTTAATAGATAAGCCTTCAGATTCTTGAGAGCCTGTTGACATTCTTCAGTCCATTCGAACTGATTCTGCTTTTTGAGGACTGGAAAGAATTTAAAAATATTCTCGAAAGACCTGGAAATAAATCTTCCCAAAGCTGTGATTTTTCCCGTTAGTCTTTGAACTTCTTTTTTATTTGTTAGTATATCAGGTATTTCTTCTATAGCTTTAATTTGAGAGGGATTTACCTCTATTCCCCTGTTTGATACAAGGAAACCCAAAAATTTACCTGATTGTACACCAAAAGCGCATTTTTCTGGATTTAGCTTCATATTATACATGCGTAAAATGTCAAAAGTAGTAGAAAGGTGCTGGAAATGGTCTTCTGCCCGTGTTGACTTTACCAACATGTCATCAATGTAGCTTCCATCGTTTTTCCCAAATGTTCCTGGAACATCTTGATCACTAGCCTTTGATAGGTGGATCCAGCGTTTTTAAGCCAAAAAGCATGACTTTATAACAATAAGTCCCCCTGTTTGTAATAAAGGAGGTTTTTTCCTCGTCTGAGGGATCCATTTTAATCTGATTATAACCAGAATATGCATCTAGAAAGCTTAATAATTCATGACCTGCGGTGGCATCAATCATTTGATCTATATGTGGTAATGGGAATGAATCTTTGGGTCATGCTTTATTTAAATCAGTATAATCTACGCATACTCTCCATTTGCCATTCTTTTTTGGTACTACCACAGTGTTAGCTAACCAGTTAGGGTACGTTACCTCTCGTGTCAAACCAATTTTCAAGAGTTTCTGTACCTCTTCGTCAATTACTTGGTTCTTGAATGGTCCTTGCTTTCTTTTCTTCTGCTTGACATGTACGAATGATAGATCTTCATTTAGTTTATGAGTCATCACTTCTGGTGGGATACTTGTCATATCTGAGTGGGACCACGCAAAGCAATCTACGTTAGCCTTTAAATAATCAATTAACTTACCTCTTCGACCGGGGTTCAACCTCGTGCCTATATACACCTTCTGTTCAGGTTTTTGTTCAAATAATGGAACAACTTTGAGCTCTTCCGTAGTTGTTTTGATGTGCTCGTCTTCCTCCGGTTCATGAATGACGTCCGGTGTGGAGTCTACATCTGTGTGGTCCAATGCATCTTCCGTGGTGACTTGATTCACCTTCTCGTGAGTATCTCCTTCCGTATCTTCTTGAACACTTACTTCTTTCGTACCTGTTTGGTCAGTAAGTTATTCCATGTCTGTTTGTATGGTGAAATCTGTCTGGAAGATTTCTCTATCTTCCGGTTCTTCCGTCTATACTTTTTTGTTATAATGCGCCACGGAATTTATATTTATGGAGGTCTGTTGATCACCTCTAATCTGTCTGATTCCCCATTCTGAGGGAAATTTAATTACCTGGTGTAAAGTGGATGGTACCGCTTTCATGTCGTGAATCCAGGGCCTTCCCATAATCACGTTATAAGCCATGTCAGTATCAATGACTTGGAATTTAGTGTTCTTAGTTACTCCCTCGGTGTAAGTGCTAAGTTTGATCATTCCTTTGGTTATCACTGTAGAGTTATCGAACCCTGATATGGCTCGTGCCTTTGGGATCACTTGATTTCCCATGAGCATTTCTTCCACTACTCTCAGCAAAATGATATTGACTGAACTACCTGGATCAATCAACATTCTTTTAACGTTAGTGTCATGAATGAGTAAGGATATTACCAGAGCATCGTTGTGGGGGAGAATTAGTCCGCCAAAATCTGCATCGTCAAAGGTTATATCATCTTCATCTGAATTTTCTCGAACCCGCTTTCCGTGGGTAATTGTGACCTTCGAGGCTAATTTGCAAACTATTTTATTCACTTCCTCTCCTCCATGTATCACGTTGACGGTTGTTTTTGGAGATGAAGGCTTTGAGGGCTCCTGCATGTTCTTCATATATGCCTGTTTACCTTTATCACTAAACAATTCTGTTAAATAGCCCTGTTTCAATAATTGTTCTATTTCACCCTGTAAAAATCTGCAATCTGCAGTCCTGTGTCCATGATCATTATGGAACTCACACCAGAAATCTAGGTTCCTCTTATTTGGGTTTGACCGCATTTCTTTGGGCCACTTAACCTTATCTACCATATTTCTTAATATTGAAACAAGTTCAGGAGTAATTACATTAAAGGTATGATCCCTAATTCGTGCATTACCTCTAGGTCGTTCATCACCATCCTTTCTAGATCTAGATGAGGATGAGCCCACATCTCTGCTTGGTGGTCTATAATCTGACCTAGTGTTTTCGAACCTGGAACGAGTTTCGCGTCCCGAGGGTCCTAAGTAAGGATCGTACCTATTTTTACCTGATCTCCTGTCTGATTCAGAACGTCTGGATCTGGAATGATCTTCATCTTTCGAACGAGCAATGATATCTTCTTCTATTCGAAGTTTAGTACTGTACCTGTTATATACATCATTCCATGTTGTAGTTGGGAATTCTCTCAAACTTTCTTTGAGTCTCCTCGTGGCTTCTGAGCTTTTGTCATTTAGATTACTTGCGAATTCCATGGCTGCCCAATTGTCACGCACCCTAAGTAATTGCATTCTTTCTCGCTGGAACCTGTCTACAAATTCATGGAGTAGTTCCGTGTCTCCATGCTTTATTTTAAATATGTCCTCCATTCATTTCTCGACCTTTTGTGCACCAAAGTGTGCTTTTATGAAAGAATCTGCAAGCTCAGCAAAAGAATCAATAGAAATTTCAGGGAGAAGAGAATACCAGGTTAGGGCTCCTTTGGTAAGTGTTTCTCCGAACGTTTTGACAAGGACTAATTCAATCTCCTTTTTTTTAAGTCGTTGCCCTTTACTCTGGTAGTAAAAACGGTCACATGGTCGCGTGGGTCAGTTGTTCCGTCATACTTAAGAACGTCAGGCATTTTAAACTTCTTGGGTATAGGCAAGGGTGCTGCACTTGGTTTCCGAGGTTGTTGAGAATATCTATCAACATCAATGCCTTTGATAACAGGTGGTACTCTAGGAATTTGCTCAATTCGATCGTTTTGTTCCTTCATCTGTTTCTGCAAGGTTAGCAGTAAATTTTTTAATTAAGAGTTATTAGTCATACCTGGTCTTGCTTCGAGAGATTCGTTAGGAGTGTCACCCCTTACTGAGTTTACCAACCCAGACTGAGGATTTTCCACGGTGATAGTGTTATTTGGAGGTGGTGTTAGTGATGCAGGTGATGCCGCTGGTAATCCCCTTGCAAATTCTTGCGAAGCTTATCCCACGTACTCTGCAATCATTTGCTTTACTTGATATTGTTCTACCGTTTGCTCATTATTATTGTGGTTGTTATCAGATCTTTCTGGGGATTGTTCCCTTGAACCACGTGGGGTTCCTAAAGGTGATGGAACTAGGGTTCCATTCCTTTGCTGGTTCTTGTCGTTGGAGTTCGACATAGTTTAGAGGATATCGGTTGAAAAGTAAACAAAGATTATCAGATTCCCGGTAACGGAACCAAATTGTTTAACCAAAGAATTAGATCCTTTGACCAAAGCTATCTTTAGGATGAACACGAGTTAATGATAATTAAAGAAATATATTAAGTAAAGAGGAGTCAGTGAATGATGATAATAAAATGCTTAGAAAGTAAAGTGTATTGTATTCGTAGTTCAGATGATCTTTACAAGTTATATTCTCTTCCCTTATATAGGGAATTTCTTAATATAACGTCTACCTCTTACAATGATCACTCATTAATGACTAATTATTACATTAATGGGGCATTACAAAGGATAACCGTAACTGTTGCATGAAGGTTGTGTAACGTGTGAGGCATTAATTGAGGGTCTCTGAATCTTCCAGTAGCTCTGTTCGGATTCATTCTGACTGTGTCTCTTCCTTGCCTCAATCAGGTTGAGTTTCCCATAGCTGATTACCCCGAAGGTTTATTGATCCGTACCTTTCTGTTCCGTACCTATTTATAGAATCATATCCAGTTGTCACGTTTTCCTTGGTCCACGTAGCTGGCTGAGTTGTCAAGAATCATCTTACGTGTGAAACTCTTTTTTACCAATACACCTCGACCATCTAATCAGGTTGTATAGTGCTCGGCTTTACCGAGGTGGTTTAATAAAGCTTCAGCGCCGGGCTACGAAAACATTATTCTCTAGCATAGACGAGGACAAGGATCGGGGTTGGATAGGTCAATTCGTCTGAATCAAGACCTCGGATTTGATTCCTACCAAGAAGATGCCATTCCCCCAAGGAATGGAATATTAAACGTAAGTTTGATTTTCGTCGATGGCGTTTGTTTTCTTTTTTGATTGATTTCTCTTTCTGATCTAAGTTCCATTTCGTGGTGCAGCTTCTGCTTGGTTCCCCAGTGCTATTTCGGATCTCTAAGGTTGGGTTCGTCAACTGGTCTCTGCTTCTTCACATTCCGAGCATCGTTGACGCGATTTGGCCAGGGGTCGGTGGGAAGCTAAGAACCATGGTGAGCCCATCTGTTCATATGTTGATGGCTTTCTGTAAAAATATTGTTCTTTAACTCAGACTTTCTTCATGCAGTCCTTGGAGAGAATGTAGTCATAAGGCCACCTCCGTCTGGTGAAGAAGAGGTTCCACAGCCACCCAAAGAGAGGAAAAGGTGAAGGTCCTCATCCCTTGGTACTCCAAAACCCAGGAAGAGCAGGGCCCGTAAATCGAGGATTGACCCCGCCGCTTTACCTGCCGATGTGGCTCAAAAACTTCAGTAGGAGGATGAAGCAGTACAAGATGATGATGACTGCTTGTTGATAGTTCTGGAGAGGGGAAGCACTGAAGCTCACGAAGTCGCCGAGCCAGTGGTGGTTGAGTTGGTCCAATCTCGGACTCAGGGAAACTCATAGGGAGGCCCGAGCGGAGTACCAGAGCCATCAGGCGATAAGAGAGTATTTTGCTATGACGAAAGATCGGCGGATGTTCCTGAAGGGTCCAGCTCCGAGGCCCTTCGAATAGAAGAGAATGTATCAAGCGAATCGCTTGGGGAATAAATATAGATGATTCACCACCCAGTCCTACGTTTTCCGAAGAGCAATTCTGAGATGCTCGGGCTATGAGAACTTCTGATGCGGAGCTGGCCCATGAAGGAAGTGGCATATTCCGAGAGTGTTTTGTCGGGGTCGAGGACGGTCCCGATCCATATGCATCATTTATTTTCAACGAAGCTCCACGCTTCTTGAAATAAGTAAGTCCATTTCCCTCGTACTCATACTCGTGTCTAGTTTGCATCTTTTCTAGTCTGACTCTTTTCTTCGTATGCAAGCCATGGTGCTTCATCGAGAGGCATCTTCCAGATCTCGGGCGGAGCTGGCCCGATGTGTGACCGATCTCAAGAAGCTCGTGGAGGAGAGGGATGACCTCAAACTCATTTACGTTCGAAAGGAGGAGGAGATCGCGACCTTTCGAGTTGAACTCACGAGAGCTCGTCAAGATCAGACTGAGCTCATCGAGCAGGTAACGTATTTTCTTGAAAATTTGCTAAGTGTTAGTTCAAATTTGGCGATGAACCCTTCAATTTTACAGGTCTAGCAGAAGTGTGAGCTGGTGCTACAGTTTCGAGAAGAGGCCAAGATGAAGGAGCCTGAAACCCTAGGGCGGAGACAGCATATGAAGCATCTTGCCTCGGAGAAGGATGCACTTCGAGCCCAATTGACTTCAGCCAAGTACCTGCTCCAGAGTGTAAAGGAGGAAAGTCTGGCTCGAGCCTGGAGGATCGAGGAGGTTGAGGCCAAGTTGGCGTCCGATCTTGCAAAGGCTAAGGTTAAGGCTGAGGCGCTCGTGGCCTCTTATCGAGTTGATGTCGAGGCTGCCAATCTTCGAGAACATCAGATATCTGCCACTACCAAAATTAGGTTATCATATGCTCTCGATCATTCTAGGCAGCAATCTCGGAGAGAGACTCTCGAGGAAGTGCACGCCCGTGGTTTCGACCTCTTCGATGATATTGAAAATGCTAAAGCTTTGGAGGATGAGGCCGCAGTCTTACTATTTGATGATGAAGACTCTTTCAGCGGGTCCGAGGGTGAAGGAGATGGGGGTGAGGCCTCCGAAGATGTGGCTCCCGATGATGTGGCTCCCGGGGTAGACTAGGCTTATAGGACTTTCTTTTCTTGTACCTTTTTTGTAAGGCTTTGACCGGCCTCTTGTACATGTTTTTGGCATAATAGAAAATTCTTTTTGATGCATTCGTATGTTTTTGATTCCTTCGTATGTTTCTTTGTCTTCATCGAAATCGTTGAAATTGTTTACTGTTGTGACTTTACTATCTTTGACTCGTAACTAAAGTAAATCCTTAAGCTTTTGACCCTTAAGTTTTTGGGTTATACGAGGGTAAATCCCTGAATTCGAAATCGGTTCGAGACTTTATCCCGTGGGTGTCTCAGTTGAATCGATAGATGTATTATCTTTGATAACCAAGTTTTAATAAATCTTGAACTTAGGATAAAGCAAACTCTTAGGTTTTTATCAAATGATTGTTGAGTCTTCGAGCTGTAATTGGCATTTCGAGCTCGGAGTAGCGGAACCGTTGGGTTCGAATTGAGTGAGAGAGAGGCCTCAAACTCTAATTGTATTGGCCCTCAGTCTATTTATATTGGCCCTTAGGCTCTTTAAGTTGGGCCAGTTCGGCCTCTAAAAATGGCTATTATTTTTCCCTTTTCGGCTAAAGGACATAGTGAAAATTTCTCTATGCCTTAGCATGTGTTTTTTGTACCCATTGGATTTTTTGAGGGCCCAATGATCAAAACCCTATCTTTTCTTAACTCGTTTGTGTTAAGATAATTTTATACCTCTTGAGGTTTTTTCAGAGGCTGATATTATCGAAGCCTTTAAATTATTCGAGGGCTGATTTTATCGAAGCCCTTTTTATTTGCTTTGCTGAGGGTAGCCTTATTTAACCGGTTTTTCAAAATATTTGAAGGCCTTTTGTTTATGGCGGAAGTCGAACGTCTCCGAGCGGTGTTATTTCGGTCGTAGCCTTCAATGTGAACATAGTCATTAATATGGCCGTAGTCTTCGGGTATGTCTCTTGGACTTGTTTCCCGATAATATTTCAAACTTGTTTGGAACATTAGTCCCCGAATGTGATGGCCTTGGCCTATATATCGAGGGGTGCCTCTTTGAAGTCTTGTAATTACGAACTTAAATAGCTCGAGTGTGCAGTCCCCGAGTGTTCGGGGTATGCTTGTACTTGGCCCTTGAGCCATTCACAATAGATCAGAATCGTAAGTACATGACTCGTATAGTAGAAAATTTACTTCGAAACATGAGATGTTCGAGAAAAGAGAATGCTTCTTTGTATTGTTTATACATGAATACATGTTTTGTTGTCGGGACTCAGCTAATCTATGTGGACATGGTTCATTAGACTGTTTGTCCCATTACAAATTTTTCCTATCGAGACCCATTGATGCTAGGTACATTTCTCGAACACATAACATCCGAGGGTGATGCACCCTAGTATTCGAGGTTGATTGTGAAGAAGCATTAGATTATGTTGAATTATCCTCAAGTAGCACAAAGTTTCTGCCTCGTTAAAAAGGTCGCCGGAAAAACCCATTTGGGATAAAAAACCGTTCTAAGGGAAAAAAGTGCAACGCGTAATTTAAAACCTGAGGTCTCGATTTCTTGGATCATATTCCTGCAATGAGTTAGTTTCGAATATTTAAGTAAATGAAAAGAGAGTAAGTCATACCTTAGGAATAGTAGCGCTTGAGGAGCGATATGTTCCAGTTATTTGACAATGGTTCGTCGTTCATTGTTCCGAGTTTGTAAGATCCTTTCCTGACTATGTCGAGGATTTGGTAGGGTCCTTCCCAGTTAGGAACGAGTTTTCCTTCATTAGGGTCTCAAGTGTTGATGGTGACTTTTCTTAGGACTAAGTCCCCAACTTTGAAGTGTCGAAGGTTGGTTATTCTATTGTAGTATCTCTCGATTCGTTATTTTTGCACGGCCATTCGAACGAGTGCTGCCTCTCGCCTTTCGTCTAACAACTAGAGGCTGGTGTTCATGGCCTCATGATTCGATTCCTCTGTCGCATATCGGAACCTAGTGTTAGGTTCTCCCACTTTGACTGGTATCAAGGCTTCGGAGCCATACACTAAGGAGAACGGATTTGCTCCTGTACTGGACTTCGACGTTGTCCGATAAGCCCATACAACCTCGGGCAATTATTTTCTCCACTTTCTTCGGCTTCGTTTAGCCTTTTCTTCACGTTTTGGATGATAGTATTATTTGTTGATTCGGCATGTCTGTTCCCACTAGGGTGATATGGTGTCGATAGTATCCTCTTTATTTTGTGGTCTTCGAGGAATTTTGTAACTTTGCTGCCGATGAAGTCTTTGCCATTATCACACACTATTTCCGCGGGTATCCCGAATCGGCATGCAATGTGATCCCATTTAAAATAGATCACTTCTTTTTCCCTAACTTTTTTGAAGGCCTGTGCTTCAACCCATTTAGAGAAATAGTCAGTCATAAATAATATGAACTTAGCTTTAACTGGGGCCGATGGCAGAGGAGCGACGATGTCCATTCGCCATTTAATGAATGACCATGGGGATAGGACCGTGTAACGACCCAGCCGGTCGTTTTGCGTATTAAGATCCCGTTTCTTTAAATGAAACCTTCCATAGAGGCTATTCCTGCTTTATGACTCGCGGGAGCGGGTGGTTCGGGATTTGGGAATGAATTGGATGGTTTAGGAACACTTGGTTCCTTAAGGTTGGCCTATTTGGCCAAGTTTGACTTCGGTCAACATTTTGAGCAAACGATCTCGGAATCGAGTTCTGACAGCTCCAGTAGCTCCGTATGATATTTTGGACTTGGGCGTATGTTCGGCTCGGGTTTCTGATGACCCATGAGCGTTTCAGCGCTTGAAATGGAAATCAGGATTTCCTTAAGTTTAGAATTTGGCCTGGAATGGGACTTCATGCTATCGGGGCCTGAATGGAATTCCGGGATGGGTAATAGTTTCATATAGTCATTTATGACTTGTATGCAAAATTTGGGATCATTCCGAGTAATATAGACCCGTTCGGCGCAATGTAATGAATTCTAGAATTTCAAAGTTCTTAAGTTTGATTAATTTGGTTTTGGGGTTGAATTTTGAGTTTCATTGTTGTTCTTCATGTTTCGGAAGTTCGAGCAAGTCCATATCATGAATACAGACTTGCCGGTGCTTTTGGACGGGGTCCCGGGGGGCTCTGGGGTGTTTTAGACCCCCGGGAGCTAAGTTAGAAAAAACCAGAAATTTTTCTGTCTGGTTTCCTTCTCTGCGATCACAGAAGCAGGGATGTGAGCGCAGAGAAGTAATTATGCTGGGCCATCCAATGTTCTCTGCAATCGCAAACATCACTCCGCGATCGCATAAGGTCCCCTTCCCAACTCTCTGCGAACGCAGACTCACCCCTGCGATCGCACAAGTCACCTACCAACCCCCCTACTGCATGTTCCTCTCTGCGGTCGCAGACCTCACTCCTGTGATTGCATAAGCCTACCTCCCTACCCTCTGCGATCGCAGCCCCATCTATGCGACCGCATAGTTATTCCTGGGGGCCAGGGTCATTTGTTCTCCGCGATCGCAGGCCTGATGCCGCGATCGCAGTGAAGGTTTTCCTGGGCAGTATTTAAATGCTCAATTACGGGTTATTTTCCTCATTAGTCATCTTTTACCTCCATTAGAGAGCACCCAAGGTTGAAGAACACCTCCCACAACCACCCACTGAAGAGGTAAGCAATTCTCTCCTATTTCTCACAATTATGCATGGAATTTAACGGGTTTAATTCCTAAAAGAAACAAAAATCATGAAATTTGGTAGGAATTTCTAGGGCTTTGATAATTAGTGAATTATCCCTTTTTAGCCATGAATTCCTAAATAAATTAGGTAATTATGATCCTTAGGCTTCGGGTAATTCATTCCTTCGAGAATTTTCAAAATCCGAACGCCTGGGTCCGGGGTCGATATTTCAAAAACTTTCAAGAATACTATATTTTTGAATTTCTTGTTAATTCTTATTCCTGGAGCATGAATTGACTCAATTATGCTATGTTTGGCTAGTTGTGAGCCGTCAAGAGTAGTTTCAGAATTTTGGGCGCATCTTTTGATCCGGTCCTTGGGCCGAGGAGTGCGTTTATCGAGGTGAGTCTCCTTTCTAACCTCGTAAGAGGGAAATTGTCCCTCTAGGTAACCTTGCTTGTTATGTGATCTTGTTTGGGGGCTACGTACGCACCGAGTGACGAGAGTCCGTACGTAGTGGCTATTACTGCTTCGTCTGGGTAGTTAGGACACAACATGTTCATTGTTTTTCCTTGTTGTAGCATAGATATGACTTGTATATGTGTGTGATTGATATTGTTGTCTTTGAACGTTGTGATACCTGGCTTGATTTAAGTGTGATAAGAGAATCATGGGATGGGATCGGGCCGTACGCCACGGCAGAGGGATGGTTGATTATATTATAGGATCGGGTCGTATGCCACGACAGAGTGATGATTGATTATATTGTGGGATCGGGACGTACGCCACGTCAGAGTGATGATTGATTATATTATGGGATCGGGCCGTACGCCACGATGAGATTGAGACTACCAGGGTGGGATCGGGTCGTACGCCACGACGAGATTGAGACTACCACGGTGGGATCGGGCCGTACGCCACGGCGTGATTGAGACTACCAGGGTGGGATCGGACCGTATGCCACGGCGAGATTGAGTACCATATGGGAGCGGGCCGTACCCTACGACGGATACCAAACTTGTTGATTTGAGCTTGTTATTTGATGCCGGATATTGATGTACTTGATTATTTGTTTTACTTGCCTATAGTTTTCTTTACATCCTGCTTACTTTACGACTATTGGACCTTAGTGAGTATCGAGTCGACCTCTCATCACTACTTCTTCGAGATTAGATGGGATACTCACTGGGTACATATTTATATATATGTACTCATGTTGCACTTTATTTCCTTTTATGTACTTGACTGTACAGGTCCGAAGGCTGGTCCATCTGACTTTCAGGCCGGTGCCAGATATTGATAGCGTGGTCATACTTCACGGTGAGCTGCTTTCCTGGCGACTCCCTAGCAGCACCCTGGAGTTTCTTTTGTTATGCTCTCTGTCTATTTCATTCAGACCGAGACCCTGTATATGTTGTAGTCATTGTATATCCAGTAGTTGCCCATGACACTCGTGACACTAGTTCCTGGCACACACGCGGTATATATTTTTGGGGTTTTGGGATGTATATCTTTGTGTATGTTTTATTTCGGCCTTGTATCTACTATGATTTTACCTTCACTCAAGGCTAGTATCATGTTAGTTGTTATAAACTGGTAATCATTGACTTGTTTGATCGAATGGGAAGGGTATCACCTAGTGAAAGTTATATCGGCTTGCCTAACCTCGCTATTGGGCGCCATCGCGACCTGAATTAGGATTTGGGTCGTGACAGACCGAGTGAAGTTGTTCACCAGGCTGGTGGATCATCGGTGCAAACCTTTGACAGTTATCGCATCTTCGAACGAACTCCTTAGAGTTTTTTTCCATGTTATCCCAATAATATCCTGCTCTGATGACCTTTCGAACTAGTGACTCGGCACCAGAATGGTTTCCACAAGTGCTTTCGTGGATTGCTCCAAGAATATAGTCAGTATCTCCCGGTCCCAAGCATACCGCCAATGGAACATAGAACGTTCTCCTGTATAATGTTCCGTCCTCGTCTAATGTGAATCGAGCGACTTTAGTCCGCAAGGCACTTGATTCTTTGGGATCCGATGGCAACTTGCCGTTCCTCAAGTATTCCATGTATTTGTTTCTCCAATCCCGGGTTAAGCTTGTAGATTTTATTTCAGCATGCCCTTCCTCGATTACAGATCTCGAGAGTTAGACGATAGTCCCCGAGTTTATCTCATCTTCTTCGACCGATGACCCTAGATTTGCAAGTGCATCAGCCTCGGTATTTTGTTCTCGAGGTATATGTTTTAGAGTCCACTCTTTGAGTGGTGTAGGGTCACCTGCAATTTGTCTAAGTACCTCTTCATCCCGTCCTCTCGAACTTCCAAGGTTCTGTTTACCTAGTTAACTACCAGTAGGGAGTTGCATTTGGCTTCAATGACTTTCGCTCCCAAGCATTTAGCTAGTTCGATACCTTCAATCATAGCCTCATACTCGGCCTCGTTGTTAGTCAATTTGGTTGTTTTAATTGATTGTCTAATAACATTGCCCGTGGGCGGTTTTAAAACAATGCCGAGCTCGGACCCTTTCACATTCGAGACACCATCAGTGAAGAGGGTCCATACCCCCGATGATGTACCCGATTTTAATAGAAGTTCCTTTTCCACTTCGGGTACGAGGAGTGGGGTAAAGTTGACCACGAAGTCTGCCAAAATTTGAGACTTGATGGCCGTTCGGGGTTGATATTCGATATGTACCAGTCGAGTTCGATGGCCCATTTGGCCAGTTGGCCTGATAGTTCGGGCCTATGCAAAACATATCGGAGTGGATAAGTGGTTATCACATATATGGGGTGGCACTGGAAATATGGATTTAATTTTCTACATGCGCTTGTTAATGCTAGTGCCAATGTTTCTAAGTGCGGATGTCTGGTTTCAGCATCTCCTAGGGTTCGACTTACGTAATAAACAGGAAACTGCGTACCTTGCTCTTCTCGAACTAGTACACCACTTACCTCTATCTCGGACACTGCCAAGTACGTGTACAGTTTCTCGTTTTCCTTCGGAGTATGGAGCAGAGGTGGGCTTGATGAGTATCATTTCAATTCCTCCAATGTCTGTTGACATTCCCAGGTCCATGCAATTTTTTTTTCTTTATGAGTAAAGAAAAGAACCTGTGACTTCGATCTGATGACCTCAAAATGAATCGACCCAAGGCAGTTATCCGTCTGGTTAGCCTTTGTACGACATTCACATTGTCCACGACGGTGATATCCTCGATGGCCTTAATCTTATCGGGGTTGATTTCGTTTATTCGATTTGATACCATGAAGCACACTTTTCGGGGTTAAGTTTCATGTTGTACTTCCTCCAGATTTCGAATGTTTCCTACAAATGAGTCAAATGGTCCTCTGCGCACAGGGACTTAACTAACATATCGTCAATGTAAACTTCCATTGATTTACCTATATGTTTCGAACATTTTGTTAACTAGGCGTTGATATGTAGCCCCTGCATTTTTTAGCCCGAAGGGCATTTCATTGTAACAATAGTTCCATATTAAGTGATAACAGAACTTTTTTTCCTGGTCTACTGGGTCAATCTGGATTTGATTATACCCAGAATAGGCGTCGAGAAAGGTAAGGATCTCGTGGCCGGCCGTGGAACCGATAATGCGATCGATGTTAGGCAATGGAAAAGAGTCTTTCGGACACGCTTTGTTCAAGTCCTTATAATCTACACACATTCTAAGTTTGTTCCCCTTTTGGGGGACCAAGACTACATTAGCTAACCATTCGGAATATTTCACTTCCCAAACAGATCCTTTTTTAAGAAGTTTGGTTACCTCCTCTTTTATAAAGGCGTACTTTACCTCGGACTGAGGCATTCTCTTTTGCTTTACCGATCTGAACTTGGGATCCAAGCTCAGCCGGTGAGTTGTTATCTCTGGTGGGATTACTGTCATGTCGAAATGGGACCATGCAAAGTAATCCATGTTATCAATAAGAAATTGAATGAGGTTTTTCCTGAGTTCGGGGGTCAACCCCATTCCAAGGTATACCTTTCGTTCGAGTAGATACTCGATCAGTATCACCTGCTCCAGCTCCTCGACCGTTGACTTGGTTGCATCCGATTCTTTGAGAATGACGAAAGCTCAGAGAGTGAGACGGTGATTGCTATTTGGCTTCTTGTTTATCTTTGGTGCTTGATTTTTCTAAGGTCGAAGGTACTGATATCGACGTCACCTCGCCGACTACAAACATTTCCTTTGCAGCGTGTTGCTCCCCAAAAACCGTTTTCACACCATCCACCATTGGGAACTTCATCATTTGGTGGAGGGTCGATGGTACTTCCCTTATGTTGTGGATCCATGGCCTTCCGAGCAGTGCATTATATCTCATGTCTCCTTCGATGACATTAAATTTTGTGTCTTGGATGGTCCCGGCCACGTTTATTGGTAGGATTATCTCCCCCTTTGTTGTTTCACTAGCCATGTTGAAGTCGTTTAGGACTAGAGATGCATGTACAATATGGTCTAGCAAGTCGAGCTGCTCTATGACCCTCGATCTGATTATGTTTGCCGAGCTGCCTGGATCCACTAGAACACGTTTAACTTGAATTTTATTTAACAAAATAGAAATTACCAGGGCAAAGTTGTGCGGCTGAGAGATGCCTTTTGTTCCTTCGTCGTTGAACCATAGAGTACCTTCGGGCACATAGTCTCAAGTTCGTTTTTCTCTTGTGATCGATACTTTGGTGCATTTGAATATAGGCCCTTGCGGGATGTCGACCCCTCCGATGATCATGTGAATAACATGTTGAGGTTCTTCTTGCTCGTTCTTTCTGTTGGCATCTCTTTCCTTGAAGTGATTTTTGGCTCGATCACTGAGGAATTCTCAAAGATGGCCTTCGTTGAATAATCGAGCTACTTCCTCCCTCAGTTATCTGCAGTCTTCAAATCTATGGCCATGTGTGCCATGATACTTACACATCAGGATTGGGTTTCTTTGAGAAGGATCGGTTTGTATAGGTCTAGGCTACCTAGTGTCTTTGATTCTTTCGATGGCCGATAATATCCCCGATGCATCGACACTGAAATTATACTCCGATAACCAAGGTGCTTCTATGGGATTTGCATATTTGTCGAGGCTGATTTTACTCATGAGTCCCCGAGAGTTCTGCCCTCGGTCACCCCTTTGATCGTTGCGGGCGGAATTGCACCCCGGACCATTATTCCTTCGATTTGGAACATATGGATAATACCGATCGTTATTCGGCCTTGATTCTCTATCAATATCTCTCTGACTTTTGCTTATCGACCTATTTGGATGCACTGAACTTGAGGGGGCTCCTAGTTGATCGTCCTCGACCCTAAACTTTGACTGATATTGGTTGTGAACATCTGCCCAAGTCACAGTCGGGTACTCTATTAAATTCTGCTTCAACTGGCGTGATACGATCGAACTCCACTCGTTTAATCCTTGGGTGAAAGATTGAACAGCCCAATCGTCAGTATCTGGTGGTAATTCCATACGTTCCATTTGAAATCGAGATACAAATTTTCTTAGCATCTCGTTATCCCACTACTTCACTTTGAAGAGGTCTGATTTTCTTGTTGCGACCTTTATGGCCCCAGCATGTGCCTTAACAAACGAATTCGCCAACATGGCGAACTAATTGATAGAGTTCGGTGGCAAGTTGTGATACCAAATCATAGCCCCCTTTGACAGGGTCTCCCCAAATTTCTTTAGCAGTACAGACACGATTTCGTCATCCTCCAAATCATTACCTTTTATGGCGTACGTATAAGAAGTAACGTGCTCATTCGGGTCTGAGGTCCCGTTGTATTTAGGTATATCAGGCATACAGAACTTCTTTGGGATGGGATTCGGAGCTGCACTCGGAGGGAATGTTTTTGTACAAACTTCTTGGAGTCTATTCCTTTTAAGATCGGTGGTGCCCCAGTATCTAATCAACTCGAGAGTTATAAATTTCCACCTTTTTGTCATTGGCCTCGATTTTCTTTTCTCCCGATTTTATTCTCTTAGTAAGCTCCTCGAGCATCCTCATTATCTCAGGTAGGGTTGTCAAAGTATTATCACCCAATCTTTCAAGCACTAGCTTGGTACGGCGAGTAGCCTCTTGTTCGACCCTATTTGGTGCCCTGTGCTGATTTTGCAACTGGGCAATGGCGTTTTGTTAGGCTTGCAACATTTCAAATATTACTTGGAGACTGACTCCTTCGTCTCCTCTACCCTGTGAACCTCGGTCATCGGTTCGACCCTTTCTGCGTACACTTCCTTCGGGGTCCCCACCCAAAGTGTGTTATATCAGAATTAGCACTGAACAATCACTAATATTAAAAGCGACATGCGAACTGACATCGACTGGGTTGACCTGCGGTTCTCCTCCTAGGTCAGCTTATGGCACCTCGTTTCCTGGAGCGATAACATTCTCGTTCTCTCCGTGGAGTTTGAGGCCGTTGTCACCATATATACCTGTGTTTTGTGAGTTTGACATGACCTGAAAACAAAATTCTTGACAAGAAACAAGTGTAAAATAGTGTGTTATATCAGAATTAGCACTGGACAATCACTATTATCCTTAGCCCACGTTGGGCGGCAAACTGTTTACCTCGAAATACGAGTAACAATTAAACTTGTAATGTGGTTATAAGGATACGTGATATGATTCAACACCAATTAATAAATGACTGAGTAAATAAGAGAATTAAATGATTGAATGGATCAAACCAGTGTCGTTTGCAAGTTATCGACCTAGGTTTGAAATAGGCTCGAGATCAAACGTCAAGAACAATAAGAGCAACAAGAATAAGAGCAATAAGAACAGTAGAGAATTATAAGCGAGCAAAAGAGAAGAGTGTATTGTATTTCTCAGTAAATGCCTATGTGATTCGTCTAATGGTTACAAATGAATAGGCTTCCTCTTTATATAGTAGAGGAATCCTAAATAAGGTATAACTATAATTTCGGAAACAAAATACACGATTGATTTGATAACCGTTAAGGGTTCTTTCAATCCCGAGATTCCCCCCGAGATATTTGGTCGATTGTGGATATCTCGTTATTCCGTTACTCGATGTCGATCTTTCCCGATCTTGATCCTTCAGTCCCCGTGATCTTCGAGCTCAATCTTGCTTCGATACGGATTTAATATCGAGGCAGACCCTCGAGCCCATAAAATCGGGTGTGGTCGATTTTAACCGTATACAATTACATTTATTTCCTTAACTGGTTGATTTTAATAAAACTCAAAAACCTCCTAGCGTACTTTGTATTTTCCTAAATCTATATATCAGGTGTCATCTTCTCTCCATCCAAGGATTAATGTATAGTCAATACAACGAAATAAGAGCGACAAAGGGAATTAAAAGAACAAAAGTTGCTCAGCCGTCAAGTCGTGACACTTGTGTCATGTGTTTATAACACGATACCATTATTATTTGTTGCCTTTATTTAAGTAAGTCTCTGAGCCGAGGGTCTCCCGAAAACAACCTCCTTACCCCTCTAGGGTAGGGGTAAGGTCTGCGTACATGTATTGGTAAAAATGAATGTTACATGTGGAGTTAATTATGTGGTTGACATGGAAAGACACGTGGATCACTAAAAAAGTGACATCTGGAGAGAAGTACTAAAAGAGATATGAGTTTCAACATATATGAACAAATAACCTAAGAGATGAAAAGAAACGGTTGCTCGAGTCTCTTTAAGTTATTTGAAGAGGCACCGGTGGAATGAACCAAGACAATTAAAAAGGGCAAACTCATGGATCTTCAATTAATGAGTGTGGATGATTACAACCGTTACAGAATCTTTACGAACAGTTATGATTACCAATTATAACATTTCATTAATTTTATTAATGCTCATAATGACTCGGTCATAAAAGGGAAAAGACGTTGTACTTGAAGACCTTTATATAAGGAAAAGAAATGCCATTTGTACAGACATGTTCTAAATATTGGAATATACTTACTTACTTGTGTTTTTCAATCAATTACTTTGCCATTTCCTATTTTTATTTCCTTTCTTATCGAGTGAATATTGAATTTCTTGATTATCAATAACCCGAGTACTTCTAAAATAGGCTTTGACTGAGAATCTAATTCTTTGGTTAAACAAATTATTTTCGTTACCGAGAATATGATAATCTTCTCTTACTTTCCAAATCTTTCTCTCTCAACTGAGTCATGTCGAATGTCAATGACAACAACCAGCAGGTGGAAGGAACTCTAGTTCCATCACCTCAAGGAACCCCACACACTTCACGAGAAGCAGAAAGATCCACTACTCATAACAACGAACAACATAGAAATGAAGAAACTATCGAGCAGGATGTTGTGAAGCAGTTAATTGCTGAGTACGTGAATGGTGCTCTCCAGGCTTTCGTGGGGGGACTACCAGTTGTGCCACCCACACCTCCACCAAACAATACTGCAACTGTGGAAATTCCACGATCAAGGAGGCTAATTATGGAAATAGAGGAACTCCCAAAGAGTCACGTGATGGGAGACCAGGTACGCCTAACAATTCTGATTTACAAACTTTAATACTAACCTTGCAGAAATAGTTGAAAGAACAAAACGATGGTATTGAGAAAATACCATGCGTACCACCTGTGATCAAAGGAGTTGATATCGACAAGTATTCGTAACAACCATGGAAACCAAGGGCATCTCCATTACCAATTCCCAAAAAGTTCAAAATGCCTGACATCCCGAAATACGATGGAACGACCAATCCGCGTGACCACGTTATTGCATTCATCACGGGAGTAAAAGGCAATGATTTAACCAAGTAGGAGATCGAATCTGTGATGGTCGAAAAGTTTGGGGAAACACTTATCAAGGGAGCGTTAACATGGTACTCTCTTTTGCCCGAAAATTCTATTGACTCTTTTGCTGAGCTTGCAGATCTATTTATGAAAGCACACTCGAGTGCACAAAAAGTTGAAAAGAGAATGGAGGGTATATTTAAAGTAAATCAAGGAGATACAGAATTGCTTCGAGAATTTGTAGACATATTCCAACGTGAAAGAATTTTGCTACCAAGATTACCTGACAATTGGGCGGCCATGGCATTTGCAAGAAATTTAAGCGAGAAAATTTCAGAAGCTACGAGAAGTCTTAAAGAAAGCCTACGATAATTCCCTGCCACGACATGGAATGATGTCTATAATAGGTACAGTACCAAGTTGCGGATCGAAGAAGATATCGTAGCTTTGTCAATGGTTGAAGAAAAAGCAGGTTCAAGGTGGTCAGAATCTGAGAAGAGGTCCGGTAAGAATAGGTATGAGCCTTATATGGGACCTTCGGGGCGAGAAGCTCGCTCCAACTCCGAAAACGTGCGGGTTGATCACAGATTCACAAATAGAGATTCAGGTTCGTCATCGTCGAGATTTAGAAAAGAACGAGGTGAACGTAAAAGATATACTAACACAAACGCAAGGATTGGGGACTACAATTTTAACGTGAGTCCCTCCGAGTTGGTCGCTGTTTTAAGAAGCATGGGGGATAAGGTATGTGTAACGACCCGGTCTGTCGTTACGTAAAACTTGCATTAAAATTTTTGTTATTGACTTGTTATAGATTGGTTATACAGTATTTGATGTGTTAGAGTTGATAGGCTTGAAATCGAATGGTTGTAGTGAGAGTTCAGTCAATTAGCCTTTAAAAATAGTCTTAAAATGGGAAAAGTCAACTAAGAGTTGACTTATTGGTAAACGATCTCGGGATGCAGATTTTATGGTTTGGATAGCTTCGTTAGGTGATTTGGGACTTAGGAGTGTGTTTAGAATAATTTTGTGATGTCCGGTGTAGAATTAGGCTTGAATTGGCGAAAGTTAGTTTTTGGTGATTTTTGGTCGGCAGTGGAAAATAGTCTATCGGGGTCGGAATGGAATTCTGACAGTTGAAACAGGTTCATAATATCATTTTGGATGTGTCTGCAATATTTCAGGTCAATCGGAGTTGTTTTGGATAGTTTCGGCATCTTTGGTGGATTTTAGAAATTTCAAAGTTCTTAGGCTTGAATCCGATGTAAAATTGGTGTTTTGATGTTAGTTTTGGTGTTTTGAGAGTGAAATTAAGTTTGAATGAGCATATGTGATGTGTTGGTATAGTTGGTTGGGGTCCCAAGGAGCTCGGGTGAGTTTTGGATAGGTTTGGGCTGCGTTGTGCTCGTTTTTCTTATGCTTCGGCGTCGTTTCTTCAAGCATAAATGATATCATATTGAACAAATGAGCTCCGATTACTGTTTTGAAAGAAGAACTAGATCCGTATTGTAATTATGGACCCGTAGAAAAAAGAATCATCGAATTTGGACATCATATGAGGATTTTATGGCCATTTTACCAAGATTGCCCAGATTTTTTAGGTTAATAACGAAATTGCCCCTGACGGCGTATTAAAAACCTGCACTATTTGCAAATCTGAAAACCTACATATCTCCTTCATTATAAGGTCAAATTGAGTGATTCAAAAGCCTAAATTGATTAGAATTTCACAAGGAACCCACTGGGAGAAGTAAACGCGTGAACAATATATATATATATATATATATATAACGAACAGTTCGAGTTTTCTTCCAATTTTTGACCGGGGAGAAGCTCTTTGGGCGATTTTTTAAGGAGAAAATCAGTGGGTATCACAGAGGTAAGCAATTTGATTATCAAAATTCGTTTATGGGTGATTATAGACCATAACCCTAGCCTTTAATTCATGAAAAATAGTAGAAAAATAGGATTTTGGGGCATGAGATTATGAGACCTTCAAGGGTCGATTTAAGGGGTCAAACGGACTCCGATTTCGGTGTTCTTTATATGTACGGACTCGTGGGAAGATGAAGAACACTTTTCTGTAAAAGCTTTTGAGTTTCAGGATGCGTGCCCGGGGGTCGGGCTTCTACCGATTTTCGGATTTTTGAGTTAAATTCGATATTTTTCAATTGGAATTTATTCCTTAAGCATATGTTGATGATAAAAATCTGAACTTGGTAGATTTGGATCCTTCGGAGGTTGATTCGAGAGGCAAGCGTGTTGCGGAATAATTCCTGTCTAGTTTTGAGGTAAGTAATGTCTTGAAATCCTGTCCTGAGGGTATGAAACCCCGGACTATGCACGCTTTCACGGGTTTTGAAATAAAAAGGTGGAAACTTTGGAACATATTTCCTATTTAGGTGACTATTGAGTTGCGAAACCGATTTTTAAGCCTTTGCGCCAAGTTTTGCATTTTTCGGAGTTGATTTGAGCAGATCAGGGATACCGGGGAGTCAAAACCAGTGCAAGAAAACAAAAATATTGCTGGGCAAACATTCTGCCCAGGTCTGCAATGCCTTATGTCCAAAATGCAATAGCGGAATGGCATTTGCGATCAAAAATGCGATCGCAAATGACCACAGAATGTTCTATGCAAAACCCAGGTATTTTCGCACCTGCGGTCATTTTTCCGCAGGTGCGACATCGTAGGAGCGGCTCAGGCGTCATAGGTGCGGACACTATCGCCGGTGCGTTCTTTTCCTCGCACCTGCGTGACCGCTGGTGCGGAAATTCAACCGCATGTGCGAAGCTCGCCAGCTTAATTCCCAAATTGTACTCCCCCAGGTCAGTTTCATTGCCTATTTTTCTCGACATCCTAATTTCAAAGAACAGGCCAAATTCCTCACACTTCCTCACACCCACATCTCTCATTGTAATTCGCAAGCCAGGTATGTACAACTGCTCCCTTCCTTTTGCCTCTCTATTTGTGCTTTAAATTTGTCTGCTTTGTCAGGCCTTCAAAGGCCATTGACATTCTATCTTTTCTTCACTTTTGTTTTGCTCTTTTGTTTCGTTGCTGCTTTAGGATAGAATTAAGGCGAGGTTTGGTTGAAAGTATTTAGTGAGTTCTTGTTTCAGTGAAGAAACCATTTGTGGGGATGTTTTGAGCGTCAAATTCGTGTGAGGAGAGAGTAAATGTCATACGCTCACAAAGTGTTCGGGATATTGTATAAGTGAAAATCGAGTGCCTCGTACCTTGATGGTAGCTTTAATGAAGTTATAACAAAGTTTGGTGTACTAATCTGGAAGTCTTCAGTACAGATTAGTGGCAAAAAAAACATAACCCAAGTCAAAGTGACACAAAAGCGTTAGGGCATTTGAATTGTGGACAAAGGACCGCAGGTGCGACCCTTTTTCCGCAGGTGCGAGGAAGTTCGCTGGTGCGACCAATTGTTCCGCAGGGGCGAGACCGCACCTGCGGTTAAGATTCCGCAAGTGCGGAAACTGCCCAGATTTTCCCAAATCAGTGAGCTTGCAACAAGGCCTTCCCGGGCCCGTTCGTCTTGGTTCTTTGGCCTATTTGCAGTGTTTCAATATGATTAACGATATTCCACTGCTTCACTAGCTTTATTTTGAATTTTTATAGGTGCTTTGATTCATAAATGGACCTAAACCCAAGCCAAAATTATGAAATTGAGGAGGAAGTTGGAGAACAATATGATGAGTACCGGTTCATGTCGGCCGCCTGTCAACGCCGGTACTTTGAGCACCTCCTCTCAAAAAAATTGATACTTGAGTGAGGCATTGCCGATGACAGAGTAAATGAGAAACTGCCAGAATTCTATGAACGGTTGGTATCTTCTGGGTGGACATGCTTCATCCCAACTCCGTGCAATGACAATGAAACTTGGGTTCGTGAGTTCTATGCCAACCTCAGGCGGTCAACTTTTCAAGATCCTTTCCTCGTCATCCGAGGAAAGCAAGTGAGATTTGGGGAAGAAGAGATAAACGCAGCCCTCGGAATTCCAAACCACCCGATGGAGCCAGTGATGGAAAGGGATAATTGTGAAAATGCAGCATGGCTGGCATCCAAACTATACCCTGAAAGTGTACGACCAAAATGGGCGGCCAAGAGGAAAGGCTTGAAGTCGACTGACTTCACAGCCGAAGCCAAGATATGGTTATACATACTGAGCAACAGAGTGTCCCCTAGTGGGAACGTCACAGACGTATCCTATGTCAGGGCTCTGATTATTTCCTGCCTGATCGACGGTGTTCCAGTGAACCCAGGCCACTACATTTTAAAGGAGATGCGGAAATTTGTGATTAACAATGGGCATGGACTATTATTTCCATCATTGATCACTGAACTATGCCGGCGGGCAGAGGTTGAGGAGCGCCCTGATGATCAGTGGGTTCCAGCTGACAAGCCTTTCCAGCCATTGAGGGTCAAGGGCGAAGGTGGAGCAGTCAAAATCAAGAAAAGAAAGATGACCACCACTACCACTGAGATTGGATCCACTTCCCAGCCTAGTTCATCAGCAGGTCCGTTTGGGGAGATGAACTCCCAGCTTACTCTTATTCGGGATCTTGTGTCCAAGCTCCCCACCGGACCCCCC